>CM031237.1:545375320-545597378 GCA_018340775.1 Taxus wallichiana var. yunnanensis | reverse complement strand
TAAGAATAAACATAGAGAATTTTAATGTATTATCTTGGAAAACATGAGTTTACGAATTATTCAGCATGTATTTTTAACTAGGCATATGTGCTTGTATGAGTGTTATTTAATCATCAGGTTTAGTTGTGTTTGGGACTACTTTTGGTAGGTACACCTCTTCATCGATGACTATATGCATTATGATTAGACACATGTTGGGAGAGCTTTCATGGCTATTCTCCCTAGTGATATTGTTTTCCTAATTTTTGGATAAAATAGTGTACATGCACCATTCTGATAATATGAATACAATCCAAGTTCTATTTCTACTCTTTCTTGATTTTGATTGTGTACGCTCTTCTATTTTGGCTGTAAATATTTGTTCTGATTTCCTTTGCTAAGTGATCTATGAAAGTAAAGAAAGATTATTGTGCTTATCATTAGTGACCTAGCCATTTTACAAAAAGAATTTCATGTCCTTCAATCCAAGGAAAAAATTCTTCCATCAGAGTAACAGACAACCTAGAGAACCAATGACCCAAATATCCATTGCCAACATTTCTAATTCCCAACTTATTCTCGAGGTCAATGACTATTCTTGCACCAACAAAAATATCCGTTTCTCATAAATGTTGAGTCAAAGACAAATTGGTTGAGTCGGCCCCTCACAATAGCCACACAAAATTTGGTGTATGGACATCAACTACTCACTACAATGCATCCATACCTATAAAATTTGGAACGAGTCAACAAGGAAGGACAACCCACTTGTGCCCCACAAGTGGTGTGTGGCATTTGTCATTGAGCCATTTCAGAACACAGTTGATTGTGGCATTTCTTATCTTGATTGTTGCACTCTGATACATGGGAGTTCCTTATCAATAGGACTGGAAGTCAATCTTTAATGGCTATGGAAAATTCTGCCAGTTGGATGATAAAGTGTATGAACTCACTTCTATTAATCCTTTTCTCAAGTCAATTTGCAAATATTTTTGATTCTTTGTTATTCATGAAGCTAAGGTAAATAATGTTCACAAGATCCCGCCCTCGTAAATCAATTCTATGTTAGATTCATATCTTGACATTTATGAGTAACCCAAAGGACTTCCTCCTTTGCAGGAAATTCATAAGTGTGAATGTAATTTAATCTAAAAGCCTATCATATTTTGTTCCGCCAACACAAAAGACTTCTTTATACGCAATTCGTAAGGGTGATTGTAATTTACTCTAAAATCCTATCATATTAGTTCCACTGTCATTATATCCAATTCCTAGCAAAGTTCTATATCAGATTCATATCAATCCAAATGCATCAAGATTAGCATGCAAAACTTTAGTCTCCAATATCTCAACCTCTTCTGCGTTTTTGCACTCATAGGGATGCAATTAGATACAATAGATATAATTCATTTTACCCTAGCACTTTCTATTGTAATTGGATGTATTCTTCAGTCCCATTGACCTACTTCTGGTGTTTTGTGGACATTAATATAATCTCTCTCTCTCTTTCTTTTTTCACTCATTGAGATTTTTACAGCAATAGGCATCATTTGTTGAGAAAGGGACCTGACTTAGACAATGAATTAGAATATAGAAAAACACACATAATCTAATCAAAAGATCAGAATATAGCATGAGAAAACCATCCAACTAATGCAATGTTTTCCATCTTTGGAGTTAACAAAATTTAATACAAGTTTAAACCAATTCAAAATTGATGTGAATTGAAGTAAAAATGTTGAAGTTGTGGAAAGTTTGCATGTATTAAGGTATTCCATTTCAATCTGGAATATATTTACTTGCATAAAAAAATCTTTTTTTTTCTATTTTTAGTACAAATATTATATATTTAGTTTTTGTATCGATTTACTAATTATTCCAACTCATGGACATGCATCTGCTTTTTTCGTGTTTTTGGTGTCTCCCAATGTGTTAATGGAATCACGGTCTTGTAATTATTTATTCTTATCAGCATAACCCTAGCATTCTAATAATAGATAGTGATAGAAAAGAATATAAGAAATCATCCTATGATTTTACCAATATGATAGAAAACTACCTCTAAAAAGACATCCGTAAATCTCAAAAATAAAGATTTTTTTCTATTTACATGGAGCGAAGAAATATCTTGAGACTGTAGATTGTTTTATGCGAACTACTATAGATTAAAGAAAATATAAAATTATTATAGATGCCAAATAGATGGAGGTCATAATAAATAACAATGAAAAAAAAATCAAATAAATCATTTCCTGTGTGCTTATGCGAATATTGTCTTTACCTTTTGGAAGGCAGTGATAAAAATATGCTTTCATTTTGTCTAGATCATAAAATGATGAGAATGTTTATGAATTGGTTGCAAGTTCAATTAGCATCTTTTCATGAAGCAAGGTGCATGTTGTTTTCCAGATTGCTGACCTTGGATAAGGTTAACATATTTAAAACCGTCGACTAAATATTATCTCTGATTTGAAGGTGTGTTGTGATAGAAGATAGTGCAATTGGCCTTGCAGCAGCTAAAGCAGCAGGGATGAAGTGCATTGTGACAAAAAGTGGGTAAGTTCATATTCTGTCCATTTTGGCATGATTAAATTTCTAATTTTGATGACTGGCATAATAGAAGCTTATGTAGCTATCGTCCTTTCGTGATTTTTTACTAACATCAATTAATTCTATTTAAGACTTTAAAGGATCTATTCTTTTAATTATGTCTTTTTATCAGTCGCAAGAATGTATAACAACTTGGCCAAGTAGGAATTCACAATGCATTTAGGCTCATCATTTTGACTGTATGGTTTTAAACATTAAATTATAAATGCCATTTTGTTCCTGTATAACATTCCCAAATACATATATCTAAAGGAACAAGTCCAAGAGCACTCCATGTATGGTTTCGTTGCAACTTAAAATCTAACCTAATAGGCTGAAACAAACCTAAAATTATATTCTTTGGATAAGGAGTCTTGAGGCAACCTAAGTTACAAGTTGGAAGACTTGTCACTCATTGCAACCATGGTTATTTATTCGGATTCAGGAATATGTTGGATATATTACGTGCTGTAATCTGAATAGAAAATTTATCATGCATCTTTAAGATGCTATATTCTGTAATCAGGAATTTATTTACAATATCAAGTAGTGTTGTAAATGGTTTCATTCTACTTGTGTTGCCAATTCTATTTTCATATTAGGTTTCGTAATTATAAAATACAAGATGTACAATGACCAAATATGTGGAAACTACGTCTACAAATGTTTTAGAAGCTATTGTGAACTTATTTTAGGGGATTGAAACGAAGCCCTCTATTAATGAAAAGATAATAGTCTATAAAGAATGGATTCAAGCAAACCCTAGGCCAATCAATTGGAAATTCCACACAATGAAAACATCCACATGAACCACTTGCACATTAAATTCTCTCGATGTGGGGTAGAAGCCACACAAGGAACCCATAGCCAAAAACTCAAACATACTAGGCAAAAACCTTACATAGAAAACCACTTTAGAAGACCATACGCCAGATAAGCATGCTACCTTATCATAGCAAACAATAGATTGTGGTAGAGAGTCTTATGAGAAAAAACAACCACTAAGTCTTGGCATTAAACACATTGCTAATATTAAATCCAAAGCTTCATGTAGTAAAACTATAAGGCCATGTATGATGTGGTCCATTTTATTGATGAAGAAGAACAAGAGAAAGAAATAACGAAGAATCATAATAATGTCTTTGAAACCAAATTAGGTAAATGGAACTTAGAGGTATAGGAATTTACAACATCAACTTAAGAGTGTTAATAGGACTCCAACTATAATAAATATAAAATACCCAAAGTTGAAATTAAACTTAGATATAGGAACAATGAGAACCTAAGAATGATTTGGTATTACCGAGAGGAGACACATGTGGCATGCTAGAAGGAAGGAGGAGGCTAAGTAGGACTTGCTGAATGAAAGCAGGGGCAATCCCACAAAGATCACCAACACCAACACCAACATCAATGAAGGATTCAATTACAATGGTGATTCCATCATGGATGAGAGATAAACAAAACTAACTGTAGTTCATAGGAGAGGGCAATCAAGACCTCACGAGGAACTGTAACACATGCATTACAATTTGGACTATGAATGGACAAAATGATGAAGGATATTAGTATATGTCCTTCTCAACAACCTTGAGAGGGATTGCATTGACAAATGATTGGTGAATGAAACAAGGTAAGATGAATAAGAGCATTTGGAAGAAGTTGAGGAAATCCTTCAAGGAGTTAAAGTTCAAGCTATGTCACGATGACAATGTGATTATATTAGAGATCTAGAACACAAGGGAAAAAATGACACAATCTGAACATGCAATATGTAATGTCCCTTTCTAGGGCTGCAATTGAAAAACAGGGAAATAGCACAAACCCAAATGAGAGTAATCTGATTTTTATAACAGCAGATCTGAAAATATAAGAAACCCTAGCAGTGAACTGTATCTACACTTTTAGGGCATCAAACACCCTCCAAATAAGATGAAAATAGGTATATAAATTCTCCTAAATATTATATTCAACCAATGGAATAAACATCAAGCCAAAGTACTCCAAAACATGTGCAAATTATGAAGTTATACCCAGCTGTAATTAAATAAATGACAACAAAAATACAACTCACAATAATGGCTGGAAATGGAGATTCCAATCCCAAAAATATCATAAAAGTGTGAAATCAGCCTCTAAAATTATGAGGAAGATGAATATCAACTCCAATTGCCAAGATGTGCCCTAGAAGGCACTCAACTCCTCCAAGCAAGTCGCTACCCTAGGAGAGGGTCCAAAATTGATGTAGAAACCTTAGTAGCTCTTCTTCTATCAAACCCTAGCTGAAAACCAGCAACATCACTTTTGAAGCACTTAGGAACCACCAATTGAAGAGTTTTCGTTCTTCAATTTGAACAAGGAAGGGTTTCATCCTCCTTGTATGCCACACCAAAGGATTTTCACCCCCTAGTGGAAGGAATTGAGCATTCAGCCCAAAAACCATGCAAGTATAATTTTAATGACAAGATAGATGCCCAAAATGAGTCCAAACGACCCTTTTATACCCTTTTGGTGGCGCCAAAACCAATTAGGGAGTCTTCCCCCATGACTGACCTCATAAGGATGTTTGCTTTTAATTTTATCTTTGGCTTTTCACCTCTTCAACCCAGCCGACCTGACTTATGAGAGAAACTATGAAAGAAGAATGCAAATGCTCACGAAAAAGACTGAAAAACATGACAAACACTTCCCTTGTTCACTTCCTTCTTGCCCATGGGAAGTGGAATGGGCTAGAAGTCTCCAAAACAAACTAGTTTGAAAAAGGGGACATTACAAAATACAAAATTGAATGAACTGATTTTGAAGTTTAAAACCTTCTTTTGGATTGTATGATGAAAAGGTGTTTTGTCAAAGGGTTAAGGCCAAAGTACAAAACTTTGCTAAGAGTGGTACCACCTACAACATATAGTGATGCATACGACCAAGCCATGAATTTGGAAATTGAAGACAAAACCAATGCAAGGACGAAGGAAATTGGTGACTCGAAAGAGGAGGATGCTTGAGCCCCATAGCATAAAAACTTCATGAAAGAAATTATGAGTATTCTTAAGAAATCGAAGGCCATGTCAAGAAGGAAGTACAATGAATGATTTTGTGTACTAAGGGACACTCAAGTACAATTGTGACAATAGCCAATTCAAAGGATATGCCAAGTGACAAAGCATGAAGTAAAGGCTTTCCCCACAACTTGAAAAAAAATATAGAACAATTGTTGGCTGCAAAAGCATCGACCTCGAAGCATGCCATGGGTGATTGATATTAAAACTAGAGATGAGGAGGTGGTTGAAGAAATCAAACCACGTAGGAAGACGACGAGAAAGATGTGAATGGATGTCCTACAATTCAGGTCAATCTTGTAATGTGTGGGGAAACTTTGCTCAAGACTTCCTAAACACGCCACAAGGAGGTTTGTCTTGATTGTGCAAATGATATGGACCAGAAGACCTTGATGAATTTTTTTCCCAAAGCATAAAGCTGCAATTAATGTGAATATAGTGGAACTATAGTGCAATGTGGTGACAACAAGGGGTGAAGTCAAATAGGCTATGGCTAGGGAGTCCTATGCACGAGAAAGACACTAAGTACATTCAAGAAGACTAGCCATCCATCTACATTGTTTCTTGCTATATAGATAACCAAGACCTTGATTTTTCGTCAAGATTGAAGGAATACTATGCATTGTTGATTTGTAAACTCAGTAGTGGAGTTTCTAAATTAGAATTCACAGTCACATGATGCTTTCCTACTTAAATTCTACTTCAAATGAAAGTTTTGAATGCTTTTAAGTGCTTGGATTAGTGTAATGAATTGTCAAAAACACAAAACCAGAACTTGTAGCAATGCATTATGAATGTAAACAGTCGTGAACAGCAACCAAAAAACAGGACTTACAATTTGACACAAATATTTTAACATGGAAACCCTAGTGGAGAAAACTGGTCAGAAGTGCTGATAGCTTAACTTTCCTTTCTTCTTCTAGCCAAAGAAAATTTACAAAGAGTACAATAGAACAAGTACAACAATTATCGAACTGATTTCTCCATCTATACACTCTACGCTTCTTCCTCTTTCTACAACCAATTAGTACCACTTAATTGTAACTCTCGCACACTCTATATTTGCTATTGGATTCGTGCCTTCTATTTATCATGCTTTGGGAGTGTCCTTTGTGCACTAAAGGACAACTAAACGACTCATAATTGAAGAGATACTATCATTATGCCATTATACTACCCATTGTACTTCCATGAGAGAACCTTGTATTTCTAGCGAGAACTAAACCATCTTTGGGGTAGTTGTTGAATTACCACTTTGTCTTAATTGATTGTTTTGGATTATAAAAATACACACTTGAGCCCTATTCAGATTGATCTCAGTTGAATGATGAAAGATCCCAAACCCCTTTTGCCTGAATACTTTTTTGTTTTCTTAATATATATTGCTCTAGCTCAAATCTGAACTGATAACATCAAAAGAATCCATAGAACACCATACTAAAACTGCATAGATAAATTAAATAAAACAAACCCGCAAACCGGTGAATACAGAAAAGGCGCCTAGGGTTTAACAGAAGATTTCTTCATAAACAATTCAGCCGTGTATTTAATAATGATTTCTGATGCTAAATATTACGGCAATACAATTATAAATCTGCAGATAGATTAATAATAAAGATTGTCCAAAAACCCACTGTAAATGATTCAAACCAAATCGATTTGATATATATCTGATGCTGGAAATTACAATAATTATCTATCATGAAAAATACCTCAGATACTGCATAAAACAACTGTAGAAGAAGTCGCCCCACTCTAGAAGAAGTCTGTATGCCCACTGCTGCAATTTATTTCTCTTTCTAATTGCTGGAATGATAAAAACCTGTGAATACCATGAAGATCCCTGAATGGAAACTTCTCTCACTGCTCCTGGGGTTTCCGTCCGCAAGAGGAATAATCCAGAGGGTTTCCGTCCTTGGATTTTGTCTGCAAAAGCTCAGAGCTAACTGCCGGAGAAAATAATAATAATCTGAATGCCCTTTTCCCCAAGTCGCATTTTTCCCTTATAGCCAAAAAACCCTCCAAAGGAACAAGTCGCACTTTTTCCAAATCAGCATAATTAATAATTAATTATTTTCCTTTTCCAACCAAGTCACATTTTTTTGCTAGGAAGGCACATTAAATAATTTATTAATTTATTTAAATGTACTTTCCTAAGTCAAAGTCACTTAAGCAATTTCTATTAATTAATTATATGTGCTTTAATGATATTTTACTTTATTTTTAGCACAATATAATAAAATTAATAAACCGAAGTCACCCTTGAAAACACCCTTTGTCGTCAGTAGACAAAAGCAAGCCAAAGGTCTTCGACCGAACTATTCGAGAAAGAGGGACATTACAAATGATGGGGAGTTTTACTTTTCATGACCCTTATGGATCATACCTCTCTTATGGGAAGATTTTTGTCCCAAAAATATAGTGGTTAAGGAAATGTAGGAACTGTTTTCCCACTTTCTACTTGAGGTACTATCTTGCTTGCCTTACCATCTTCCCCTTGATGTCGACCAAAGGTCCCGAGGCCTTGTTCTACAAGTACAAATTTCTGTCAGAACAATACATCCTCCTCCAACTCTCCTTGTGCATCCAAGAAAAGGTTGTCTATGGAGGGTAACCATTGTGCTTCCTTCTCTTCATCTAACATTGATGGATCGTATAGATGCAAGTTCTCACAATCTACTATTATGTACATCCGCGTGAATGGGGGAAATCAAGATTGCAAGCATTCTCTCCGACTTGCTCCAAGATGTTGAATGGCTCATACCTTAGAGGTTTAAGCTTCCTAGCTTGCCCTTGAAGCCTCTCCTTGATCAAATTCATCTCCTACTTTAAGCATGTGCTCCTTTTGGTGCTAATCATGTTTAACCTTGTACTTCTCTTGAGAGTTTTGGAACCATTCTTTCATCTTGAGATGGATTTTCCTCATCCTTTTGATGAATTTTGTTTCTCTAGTAACCTTTGAATGTGATTATTGTCCTCTTTGTTATCCCATTGCAACACCAAGTGGGTTAATTGGAAAATAACTCAAACATGCTTTTGGATGTATGTACTGCCCTTTCATAAGAGTGCTAGATATATGCCAAAGACTCATCCCAATTCCTTAGATGCTTGTTTTTATAACTTTATATCAGTTCTACCAAAGTTTTATCGACAACCTTTGTTTGCCCATTACTTTTGCCCTTGGGGATGGATTTTTTTGCTTATTTAGAGCTTGGTATTCATGGTGTTCCGTAAGGTAGTAAAATTTTTCCCAAAAATATGGAATCTTTGCAAGATATGATGGGTTTATTTAAGCCAACATTCATGCAAACATTAGAAAAGAACAATTCAGCCACTTCATGTCTTCATATCGTCTTCCTACATTGAATCAAATCACACATTTTGTTTAACATGTCTACAACAACATATAGATGGTCATGCCCATGGTTAGACATAAAAACACCCCACATAAAATCCACAGAGATTCTTTTCCATGGTGGAGTAGCCATAAATACAACCCTTCTTTCGAACCTAGGCTTTGCTTGTACAATACAATTCATATCCTCTAATGAATCCAGCTACTTACATCTAGGGCTAATACACATACCTTTGAAAATGAGGCATGGTATTGCAACAAAAAGATGGCTTGAAAACATTGGAGGTATGTGCTTCTCATCGATAAAAATATCTCCCTTTTTGGAACACATGGTTTGTCCAAAGTGTGTAGAGTATCCCATCCTTGAGGTAGAATTCACTATTTCCTTGGGCACTAACTTTCTTTTCTATCAACTATTGGAATGTCTTCCCTAAGTTTGCATGGTGTGCACTTTCTTCCTTGTAAGACTCTTTTTGTGAAAGGCTCAAGCTACAAAACTATTGGAAAAGCAGAGACTTATTTTGAAATTGGCGGCCTAGATATCATATCCACTACAACCGTTGTGCTTTCTTTCGTGTACTTGATCACCAAATGAAATTGTTTAAGAAAACCCATTGATTTGTAGTGTCTTGCTCATTTCAATTTATTTTATGTTTGCAAATATTGAAGAGATTCGTGGTCAATATGCATAATTGCTTGTTTCCTAACAAAGAATGCTTTCATTTCTTCACTATTTGAATCAACACATACAATTTGCTTATCAGATACATGAAACCTTCTTTTTCTAGAAGAAAATAACTCTAATTGATAATAAACTAGCTTACCTTCTTGTAAGTAAGATACTCCCATAACATACATTTGTCTTCTAGAAGAAAATACCTACAACTAATAACAAACTAGCTTACCTTCTTGCAACAAAACTACTTCCATGGCATACCCGCTTCCATCTCAATCTCAGATGGCTGTTGCAAAATAGGAAGAGACAACACCAGTGCATGGCTGATTTTGTATTTCAAATATTCAAAAGAACTATCATGTTCCATACCATGATGAAAACTCTAAAACTTAATGCAATGCTATGTAAAGGTGCTGCAATTGTGGAGAAAGATGAAATGAACTTCCTTGTAATGTCCCTTTTTGGGGACTCACATGAAACTATGCAAAGCTGAAGATAAACAACACTTTTCAGATTTTTAGTAGGCTGTTAGTGACTGAAACAAATGTAAAAACCCTTAACTGCTGCCAGCAAACACCCTTCTAGGGCAGCGACCCCTTTTGGGGTTTCAAACCCACTTTTGTGCCTTCAAAACCCTTCAAATCAACTTCCTTAAGTCTCTAAAATTATTCTATATCACTAGCAATCATATCATGCAAGAAAACTGATTTTTAGAAATCCACAAGTTCTATTTCTAATTTATCATGCAACCCATCCACTGCAGATTTAATTAATAACTTCTAGAACTGAAATATCACTCAAACACACTCAACAATGAATAGAAATGGAAGATTTCACCTTTAGAAATTATAGAGAATCCAATCATGCAATTTGTTCACACAAAAACCAACCACTTCACCCAAAACACTCTCCCAAGCAAGTCGCTTAGGGCATAAATTAGATGTAACCAGCAATGAAGTGTATGAAACCAAGTGTAGTGTGGGGTTTCGTCCACACCAACTTCTCCACAAGGGTTTTCGTCCTTGGGAGGGTCTCAATCAAGGGTTTTCGTCCTTGAGAGAGATGGAAAAGGTGCTTCACTAGCAATCCTTCACCAAGATATGAAAATTCATCAAAAACATGATTCAATAATGGCCAAGCGACCTCCTTTTATAACCACAAGGAGTGCTTTACAATACAAAATGATGGCCGACCCCTTAAGATAAAGTGCTTTTAAATATCTAATTAGTATTTGGAGCTTACATGCCCAAAATACTTTTATTTCCTAACTACTTAAGTCCTTCTATTAGAGTGCTAGGCTTCCCAATATGATACATGATAATAATAAAAATAACTACCTAAACAACAATAAAAATGTAATCTAGATCTTCCCCTTGCTTCCTTAGACTCACGGGGAGAAGAATGGGTTAAGGTCTTCAAAAAGGGACGTGACATTCCTCATGTATTGTACTGCTCCAACCGTAACTCCTAGTTTTTGTAGCACTTCTAGGTTTGTAGCCAATGGTGATAAATGTAACTTTTGTTGGATCGAGTCTAAGTTATCCTTCCACCTACATTCCCAAATAAATGAGTGATTGTTTAGAAATTTCACATTTCTTCATATTGCACAATTTGTTTTTCTTTCAAAACTTGCAAGACTTGCTTCAAATGAATTATGTTCTTCCCATGTAACACTATAAAAGAAAATATCGTCTAGATACATTATGCCACATGTATTTATGAAAGACCTCAAAACATCATTCATCAATCCCATAAAAGTAGCAAGTGCATTACATAAGCCAAATGGAGGAACCAACTACTAATATAAACCATGTTTTTTTGAATGTTGTCTTCCATACATCCTCCTCCTCGAACAATCTTGAAGGTACTTGGATTTGAAATTCAATTGTGAAGTTTTTGGATGCTGAAATTGGTTGAACAAATCATCGATGTGTGGAGGTGGATACCTATTTTTGATAGCAATCTTGTTCAATGTTCTATAATCTATGCACATTCTCCAACAACAGCCCACGATGGGTGACCCACAAAGTGAATTATTTGGGCATATGATCCCTTTCTCTTACAACTCTAAAAATTGTTTCTTTGCTCCATTAACTTGTAAAAGTGATTTCTGGTACAAACCAATATTAGGTAAAGGAGATTCAGCCAATAGCTGAATATCTAGATCCCTCTTTACTGGCAGCCCCTTAGGAGTTTGAAACACTTCTTGAAAAGAATTTAACAATTCATCCAAATCTTTCAATCCCTTTTTAGTACAATAAACTTTAGAAATATCTAGCCCATCATGTTGCTTATACTTCAAAAGAAGTAAATAATTTTTCTTATACTGAATGAGTTTCTTGGCATGGCTGACAGATACTGTGGCAAGCTTGGGCTTGTTTTGATGTGACTTGATGATATAACTGTTCCCTCCCACCCTCCACGTTCACGCGACACAGGATATATATCAAGATGATCAAAAATTTTCAAACCAAACCTCTTAATAAATCCATTTGAAATCAAATTATATTGTGAGGCAATATCAACAAGTGATTTTAAATTTTCCTTCCAGATATGGAAAAGCTTTCTTATCTCCTATTTCTCCCATTCCTGCTAGTCATGTAGGAACTGACTTCTATCTCCACCTTTGATCGCTCTTTCAAAGATGTCATGGACTTCTTAGGGTTTTCCTTGGTAAGACTTTTGGGATGCAATTATGCATCCAAATTCCAACATTCCGTGTCACTATGCCCATCTCTCACACAATGACTATAATGTTTCTTTATATTCTTCAAAAACATGCAAAAGCTGAAGCATTTTTCATAGCTTATACTTTACCTTTTGCATATGATTTGGATGGCTGATTTTTTCTCTTTCTTGTACTGATTTTGCTTGTAGGATTTTCGCCCCACTCACTAGACTATTGATCATATCTTTACTCTTTGGGCTATCATTGAGGAGGCACGCCATCGCTCGTCGAAAGTCTACTGTTGCTTTGTAGACTTGTGAAATCTTTTGATTTGGTTCTGCGTGGAGCACTTTTCAAAGACTCGGAAATATTGGCATTTCCGAGACCCTTCGTATTGTAATCATGCATGCAGACGAGAATGTTTTGGGTCGCCTCTTGAGCTTATGGGAGTCGATTTCATCGGGATTACCATTTGGGTCAAACATGGGTGCCTTCTATCCCCAACTCTTTTTGGGATATACATAGATGAGCTAGAGTCCTTCCTCCATGTACATATTCAGGATAGTGATGGGTGCCTACTTCACTAGGTTATGATATCGATCCTTTTGTTTTCTCGATGATCTGGTCCTCTTGGACTTAGCCTTATTATGTGATCTTTGGTAGTTGACGGTTAACCTGGGTAAAACCAAGGTTATGGTCTTCAATGGTTTGAAGACCTCACACCTCCACTTCTTATTTAGGGGTGAGGAGATCGAGATCACCAACACATATACCTACTTGGGTGTTCAGTTCTCTGGTCCACATTTCAGTTTGAGACAAGCCCTCCAGCCTCGTGTCAATAAGGGTTATGGACCCTTAGCCCTCCTCGAGAGACAGTGCTTTCGCCACCACTTCCAGGACATTTCCTCCAAAATGTCCCTCATGGACTCCCTCATCAGACCCACTGTCCTTTACGGCTCGATACTTGGGGGCCCTCCTTACTGGTGACTAAATGGGCTCGTCAAGAGAGTAAAGACTTTTCTCCTTCGCCGATTTATCAGGTGCAAGCAAACTGTCCCCTAACACATTATTTTGGCTGAGTTTGGAGCCCGCCCTTTCAGATTGGAGACCATGTTTGACCTGATCTCTTTCCTACACCGTATCCGAGGCTTCGCTGACTCTGTTGAGGGGCGGGACAAGTACCCGTACTTGGCGTATTGCTCATCAGAGACTATTGCTCTTTCCTGATCCCCTCGTCATGGTTGCGGTTGGTATGCTGAGGTTTCCAATCTCTTGGGGATAGTGGGTATTCAGATGGATCATCTTCCTCCTTTCGGTATTCCTTGGATGCACTGGGCCACCTTCTACCTACCAGACAGGTGATGAACAAGATCATCAGAGACGATATTTACAGGCAGGTCATCCACACTACTTGGTTGAACCCTCAAGGGGGTTACACCCTAAAATGGCTTTTATACTGAGCACTTTTTAGAGTTGAGTGACAGTCTCATTATCCGTCCTCAGTATACTTTACGTCACTGGATGCATGCCCTTCGCATCCCCCTTGGTCAACTTAGAGTAGGTTCTCACAGACTTTGGTGTGAGATGAATCACCACTTTGATCGTTTGGATATGATTTGCCATCTTTGTAGTCTCTAGGAGACCGAGACATAGAAACGCTTCATCTTCTGCTACCCCATTTAGGATGAGATCGAGAGAGATTCTATTGCCTATTTAGGAGGGCACAATCCCTTTTTGACTTCTTGGTATGAGGATCAAAAGTTCCCGACTTTATACTTATAGGAGGCTTTGAGGCTTCGTGAGCACACTGTTGACCACATTCCAGACTAGATTCTTCTTGGTGGATCACTTCCTTCTTCACAATGCTACCTTTAGTGAGAGGCACTAAGCGCAAGGTGAGGCCAGCTCTGCTTCTTACTCCAGATCTGTTTGGCCCAGGGAAAGCATCCACAGTTCCTTGAGACATTTTGGATAGGCCCATACCAGATCTTGCACTAGGGTACAAACTAGATCTACCAAGCCTTTGAGATATAGTACGGTGTCCAAATAGTAGCATAGTAGGTGGCCTCTGAACTCTATCGCCTCTTCCTATGGTCATCATTCCATCTAAAATTTCTTCTAGTCGGCTCAGATGTTAGGAAAGTTAGATCTACCATTCTTGATAGACTTTCCTCATTGCTTCTCCTTGGTTGTCTTCCTTCCTTCTTCTCGTTTGCATTTCCACCCCCAGTTTTGGGTTTGTGGGATTGCTCTTTCCGGTTCTGCCAGCTTCTTTGGCTTTGTACTTTTCTTTCTCGGGAACCTTTTGGTTCTCCCACTTTGTATTTGCACACGGTGTTATTTGCAGTCCCTTTGACCTACTTTTGTGGTCATTCGTTGGACATTAATATATTTTATCCTTATCTTTTATACCAAAACATAGATGTCAACAAGTCTTTTGGATTACTAGAGATAACTCTTCTCTTTATGCAAGAATGGAGCGCAATGTTCTTGGTCGAGGTGTCTTCATCCTCCAAGTCCAAGACTATCAATATGAATTGTCTATGGAATTTTGTGGTATAATCTTGAACAATATGACCTCCTCCTTGTTTGACATACTATGCAACTTAATTTTCCGATCATTTTTATGTCCAATAGAATAATACTTATCGCACAAAAAGTCTTTTTATGGGGTTGGGACTTTATCGAGGAATTTAAGAACATGAATTGAATATTGTATTCATATATAATCAATGCAACGAAATATTGGACTAAATGGCTAGGGAAGAACATTGTCATAAAAATTTCTAGCGAACTTAACTAGGTTTTTGTACGAAAACATCATAAGAAGTTTTGGGATATCTTTGAACCTCATAAGTGATCATAAAGTACATTTTTCAACGAGATAACTTCAGTACTTGATGAAGGAATTTAAGATATTCCATTGACTATCAAGTCGGTAGTACATGAGAATTACTTTAGACAATAAAGAGGATAAAAAGGTCTCTGTCTTGATACAAAAGTCATTTGAAATAGAGGAGAAATTTTGAGGAGTGACTTCTAAGAATATCATGGGCATACATGACGAGTTAGAAAGTTACCATAGGACACACTTTGTTGCAACCAATGTATGGACAAGAGGCAATCTTCTTGATGGAATCTAACATTCTAATTAATCTAATGTTTGGCTTGGAGAACTAGTTAGGAAGTACGAGAGCCTAACCACAAGGATAATTGAGTTTAGGCAATTGGACGAAAAAGGATGAGCACAAAGGGATATTGAGATTATTGCCATGAAAAACAATCGAGACCAATGAACTTAAAATTGAGTGCTCGATGTTTTATGGCTGGATAGAGATTAAACTTGGGAAATTTAAAATGTTTTGGTTAGGTCCATATTGAATAAATGAGGTTCGAGACAATGGACCAGTTTTGTTGGATAACCTCAATGGTGATGTGGTTGAGGATGCAATCAACATTTCCAAAATAAAGGTTTTCAAAGGAAGGGATGCGGGTACAAGAATGGTTATGAAGAAAATTATGATAGAGATAAGAGAGAGCACATGAAACAAAAGTGTAGGGAAAGACATTGAAATATCCCTTGTGGGATACCACTTAAAAATGCACCCAAAAAATATAAAATTGCAACAAACACAAATTCTGATTTTTGCAGATTTTTAACAGCTAGGCAACGAACTGAAGAAAATTAATATCTCTCAAAATACCCACTCAAATCACTTGAAATTTTTAGGAGAGCTTGCTAATATTATAAAGAACATAAGAAAACTATTTTTGGAATTTTTGGAATAATATAATGCAGCCAGAAAATTACAGAAAGCCCTAAACAGGGGTAAAACTTCAAAAATTCGTAACTTCTCCAATAAGCAATATAAAATTATGAAATTATGGAAATTACATATACTAATATGGAAAATGAAACTCCAACCTTCAGATTTGAAAATGGCAACCCGGAAACCCTCCAAATAAGGGCTGCAATCTCCAAAACAAGTCGCCCCCTTTGGAAGATGGTCAAAACCCTTTGGAAATCCTCTAGAAATGATGCCAAACCCTGTTCTTATCGCTGCCGTAAATCTGATTTGAAAACCCTTTGATTTCCTCCACAAAATGTCTCCAAAACCCTCAAAACCCTTCCTCTGAAACCTTTGAAAATATCCTGTAAATCAGCCCTGAAAACAGCCCCAAAATGACAAGCTAGGGTAGATCTCTCACTACCGAAGAATGCCCTGCTAGCTAGGGATGGATCTCTCACCACCGAAGCTAGGGTTCCTATGGGATTTCACTCCACAAGCTGTAAATTTGCAAGCAGCAGTTGCACATGAAGGAAAATAATTATGTATGCAAGAATGAGGTCTATTACTCCCCCAAACCTCCTTTTATAACCTTTCATTACCTTTTTCCAAGTTGGGAGCTCCATGTAGGACTAAAAGTGACTTAAGTGACCCCAACGAAGAAATAGAATAATAAAGTACCATAAGTCACCCCAACGAAGAAATAGAATAAGCACCGAGTCCCCCCAAATGACAAAATATAACAATTATTACCACCAAGTCACCCAACTTAATGCCAACGACAAAATATAACAAAAAAACAATGTGGTAATCAGTCATCTATACCCAATAGCCTCCAGAGTCTTTAGCCCCTTGGGTATGACCAAGGCTAAGACTAAAATTTGGCCCTTGGGCCTTTGGCGTAGAAAAGGGGACACTACAGACATTAACTTAATTTGTGGAGGCTTTTAGCTCGAAATTATTAGAAGAAAACGTTTCGTAAGGTGTAAAGAAAGGGAAGGAAAACAAGTAGTCGAAGAAGGATACAATTCTAAGAATCAAGTAAAAATGAGAAAAATTACTAAAAATAAATAAACCAACCACCACCTTTCCAAATATAGAAAGTGGGGTTGAGGTGAACTAGAATGAGAGCACTACTAAGGAACAATTGATGAAATTGAAGATGGAGTATTAAAGTACATTTTAATGTTTTTGAACAAAAATAATTCCAAAAACACGCAACGAGCGGACCTTGGAAAAATGAAGAACAAGAAAATAATATCACTAAAGTTCGAGAAGAACAAACTCAAAGGCATCATACCAAGTTTCGGTGTCCCAAGATTTGTACATTAATGCTTGAATGAATAAATTGAATAACTCTCTTATGAACCCCGTTGTTCTAGTCCCGAATGGTTCAAATTTTAATAATTTAGCTACGTCTACAATGACTAACTTTGATTTCCTAGCCACTCCCGCCATTATATGTACCACAAATTACACCCTTATATGTCTTAACCATTACATGTGTTCTCATAACCCTTGCAAATGAATTTGCAAAATAATAAAACTAATTAAAAAAATTGAAGTCCTCAAAGAGGTTTCCATGAGAAAAATAGACATTGATGATAGGACAAATTGGAAGAGGACTGAGTTAGATGCAATGAATCCTATCCAAATAGTAAGGTCCATCTAGGTGAATGAATGTTAGAATGCTTTGGAAGCGACAATGGTGTCAAACAAGGATGCCCACTATCGCCCTCTTTGTTTGGGCTATACATTGATAAGCTATAGGAGTGGATAAAATATGTTGGTGGAGGGAGTGTTCACCTAGTTAGCTATGTAGTATGGCTACTCCTATATACGAATGATCTTGTCTTAATTGCAAAAACAACACATAGTCCGAGAGAGCACACGAAGGCCCTAAAGCTCTTTTTGTCAAGCGGTTAGAATGCAAGTGAGTACCAACAAAACTGAAGTCATGATCTTTTCACTACAAAGAAAAAAACAAATCAACTTATTTTTCAAAGGAAGCCCACTATAAGTGGTTGAAGAATGCATGTACCTCTAGTTTGATTTCCACAAGTAGCTTAGTTGGGTGACTTGTGCGGAAAAAGAATACAAGGTGGGTTCAAGGCTTTATATTCACTACAAAATTGGATGTTGGGATGAGAAGTTATGGGATTGTGTAGTGCCCATCCATGTGGGACCCAAACACAAGACCACATATAAATGGATAATTTTTTTCTTTGCTTTCATTTTGCGTGATACAACTATGCGACACCATAACAACTCACAAGAGATTGCACAACACCACATGCAACATTTACACCAACATGAAAAACATGTAAGTATCAAGTTGACACAAGATTGCAAATCAATGCCACACTTATATAAATGAACAATTATGAAACCACAACCCAATCCACAACATGAACATCACGAATGGGCACCTTCCACAATATCATATTTATATGGTTACATCTTTATTGTATTCATATTTCATTATTAGCCTTCTCGGTTTGAAGAGCACTTAACATGCAAACCTATGATCTCATTCACAATGCTACAAATTATTCATTTCATTTCATATTAACTTATAACAAGTACACTTAATTGGGTTCTTTTCTCTATTACTATCATTTCCATAACTCAATATTAGATTGAAACTTTTTAACACACCTGTGAGAGTCTCCTAGCTCTTGGTCTCAAACTAGAGTTTTGTTTCACCTAAAATCACATTTATACTGGACATTTTTAGTTTTTATTTATTCAATAATTGGTTAGAGTCACTTTAACAATTGCACGTCAAGAGTTTCGTCTTCCAAAGCTTAAACTCACATGGTGCAATTCATCCCATCATTAACCACACAAAAGGAGTTAACATTGGTCTTAAGGGATTAGATTCCATTTTTTTGTTTTACTCAAAAAGTCAACATCTTAGGGACACCTTTTTGATAGACAAAGTTGACTAAAGGTTTTGAACATCATTAGCATATAAAAAGGTCCTAGGTTTTAATTTACTTCTATTTGCACTCAAGAACTCTACATCCAACTAAAAGTCGGTTTGGAGTGGTTTAAACTTTAAAGTTTTAAACATCTTTATCTCACAAACCTCCAAGTTTTACTTTCTTTAAAAAACGGCACCTCAAGAATACAAAGCAAATTCTAAGGGTTATAAGCCAATTCATTTACATTTGACTCTTGTTGTTGCAATCAAGAACACAACTTGGACAGCGAGATCTATATGCAGATCTCATTCGCAACTAAGCCTTCTAAGAGATCTCTCAACCAACATATCCTATCTAAGTCACCCTAGACTTTCCAAAACACTCATGTATAAGAATTAATTATCCTGTATTTAATTTGAGTCAAGATTCTTTTGAGGTAAAAACAAGATGAGTGAGCCACCACACTTTGCGGTTTACCAAAGTTTTCTTGATCACACTACAAGGAATGATAATTACCTTCTTAATTTTCCCTTATGATCCCATACACATAAGTTGATTAGCCCTTCCAAAGAGGCTTAGCATAAAAGACAACCATCTAAAAATGTTGATAAACATTACATCAATCATGTCATAAAGTGACATTGCACCCTTAACTATAATAACATGCATACTTCCATGAGCACAAGAAACCCTTTACGATGAATGACACACGAGTAAACACAATGCTAAAGGAATCTACAACTTGATACAAGATAACATTAGAGCAATTCAACCTCCCATAGATCAATTAGATGCGAGAGGGGTTAATGGAGTCAAACATGAGGATTTGATGTGAAGGTAAACAAGTATTGACTTCACTCACGACGCTTAGATCTCACAATGAGATCATTCAAAGGTGAAAGGCAGGAAATGGCATGCGATAGGTTTAAGTCTTTTCTAAAATCATAGGTTTATTGTAAAACTATACTACACTCGTTAAGAGAGAGATACATAGTAAGGGTTAAGAGAAAGGTTCATTTCGATAGTTTAGGAATAGAAATTTTCTACCATTAACATAAGTATTAAGGGAGAAAACAATAATTAATATTAAAGGACAGTTTCAAAACATCTAAACCATAAAACAACATACAAACTCATAATCAAGATCACACCCAAATAGAATGCCCGTTTTCCCAATACACCAATGTGCTACAATTTCTTACACATCACAAAAAAATCCATAAATAACATTCATGTTTATAAACATAGTGTTGATATACATCCATTTAATATTACATGTATTTCAAGGATAACCCGTTATTACAAAAGCATATAGAACGCTACAATTTTCTTCATGTCCCATGTACCTACAACCACCGCATGGTCAACACAATTGTTGGCATGGCATCTAACTACAATCAAGCACGATTTACGATTTCACAATTTTCCAATAATAATGAAATAATACCTAACACACTTTTAAGGAGAGTAAGAATACAAATGCCATTTCATTTCATTTTCAAAGCCAAAGATAGGGATAGAGAGAGGAGAGAGGAAAACATCATTTCTTTTCACATTCAATATCTTTTCAAACAAGTGTCAAAATGGTTTCCTATAGTCATGTTTTTGTGTTTACAAGGTTTCCCGATCGCTATTTTGCTTGGATAAGGTCATATGACAGTTTTCTCCATTTGGTTACAAGTTTCCAAAAAGTGTCAAATTTAGACAAGTTGCTCAAAAATCAGCATTCAAAAACCATCTTCGAGACTCAAACACACAAGGGAACAAATTCCTACCTATTCCCCTATATACAGGGAAACACTCGGAGCTGACAGAACCCTAATTGAAAAACATGATTAAAATGGCGCTCGTCTTTCCGGAGCTACTGATCATAAATGCACCCAAATGGCCTCATCGCCCAACAACCAGAGGCCTACAAAACCTATCTGGAAAACTGGCTTATGGGATGTTTTTCTCCGAACCGAGGTTGGTAGTGGTTTTCATGGAGAAATACTAGAGGTATGCAGAAGCCAAATCCCATTTCTACACCCAGGGCCAAAATTGCGGGTGAAAACCAAACTGCATTTTTAACTTTCAGCAGCTGTACAAAGCTGCCAACTAGCGGCAGGGCTCCTAAACACGTGATGAAACAAGATCAAACGAACATCTAAGGGATAATCCAGGGTTTTGTTGAACACTCCAAGTGATAAGGTACATGGCCAAAGCTTGATTTTCTCATTTCAGGGTTTATAGGGATGTTTTGCACCTCAATGAAAACATGTTTTATTTAGATTTTACAAGGTCGCCAAGGAGTAGTTTTGAACTAACATTCAAGTTTAAATACGCCAACCACATGGCTTCCGTAACTCTGTACTAATACCAAAGTTTTTCCAACCATCCACAAGGTAAATGGGAGTAGCGTTTACATTCATGGTCACTTGTCTGGTTTCGTACAAAAACAGAGGCATAATTTGCTATAAAATAATACGTCCCATTTAATTCACCTAAGAGTTATTTTTCTTTAGATTGATTTACAACTCCGTTAAAATTAAGAAAACTAGAAACGTTAACAATCATGCAAGGATAGAGTAAGATGGCCATGCCTATGTGAGAATCGAAGTGGTGTGAGGGAACTCCAAGTGGTCCACCACCACGATCCATGAGACCATGAAATTGAAGAGGAATTTCATCAAATGGTTCACGTGCCTTGTCTAAGATTTCACATTTTTCATACCAATCTTGCACATATTCTAAAACATTGCAGTCCCAACGGTCTCATTTCTCTCAGACATTTGTCCAACCATTCACATGCCTTGCCAAGATCCCAAATTTTTCTTACACGATAAACCAGGCAGCGACAACATAGTTAAAAATTTTTTAGCTTTCACTGAAGTTTTGCTGGGTGTCCAAACGTTGTTCTCATTTTCCATCATGGCACAGGCTGGGAAGGTAGCAGAAAAGGTTGAGGGGTGTGGCTTCAAACCAGCCAACCGTGAATTAACCACCCAACTGCAGTTTGCTTGAAGGTATCCAAAGCCTATTCAATGGACCCATTTAGTGTATACCTAGCAACCGTACGTCCCATGACAACACATCTCCTTGAGGCATTCTGGCAAAAATTCATTGGCCTGGCTGGGCAATATGCAAAATGAATTTTCTTAAGAGTTTCTAAAGTCTCTTCAATGAACCCAATTTGACTAAATCCTGCAATCATTAATGTCTTGGAGGCCACTTCGCTCTCAGGCAATTTATCAAACAGTTAAGATGTCTTGCGCTCGTCCATGCTAATAATGTCTGCTCCTCGGCTCCCATTGGTGCAGGTAGAGTACGCTGTCAAAGGTGGAGTTGTCTGGCTTTAGCCTGCCAATTTGCATTTTCTTTTAAGTTTCCAAAGCCCTCGTTTTTTTAACAAATCCACTTTGTGCATACCCTGTCCCGTGGTAGGCCTGAGAGGCCGTATCTCTTTAAAGCATTGGTCAAACTGTCTACGTGCCCTGTCTAGGCACTGCCTATGCCCAAATCATCATGCTTCCACATTTGGAATCTTGTCTACCAGAGTGCTGCAACTAACCACATCTGTCAAAACAAATTCTCTTTCCAAAAAAAAAGACTTTGTTGGATGTCCATGTCTTGCTCTAAGCTCCCAATTTGACATTGGCAGGGAGGATGCTGGCAGAGGTCATGGAGTTTGGCTTTACACCTGTCAATTGTGTGTTTGAAGTTTCCAAGGACGTTTTAACCTTCCCAATTTTCTTTTGCACAGGTAGCAATCGAACTGGCCTATGAGACCGCATTCCTACAAAGCATTTGCCAAAAAGCCAAAAACTTATACATTGCAACAAAACAATAAAAAAATGAAAACCCCCTTTCCAAATGCTTTTGAAAATGCCCAGACCTGTTCGAAAGTACACAAACTGGCACATTCATGGAGGATACTGGCAATTAATGAAGAATCCATCTTACACCTGCCAAATGAAATGCTTGGAAGTTTCTAAATCTTTTCAATCAGACCCAATTTGGCAATACTTGCAGCTACAACCTGCCCTCACCCAGGAGCTCTAAAACAAAAACCAAGGAAATGCAACCAGACATCCTCAAATACGCATGCATCCACACAAAGACCAAAAATTCCCAAAATCCTTCTTACGTATGGGCCTCACAATACCCAAAATTTCATTTATTCTTTTCTAGGAATGAGCTTGGCCCAAGCTCCAAGAATTTGGAAGAATTTTGGAAAATAAAAATATTTGATAATTTAATTGTTTTCATTTTACTTTGTTTACATTTTAAATTTCAAATGATTTATATTATTTTAAATTTGCTTTAACCATAGCTACAACAACTCCCCACTAAGGCAGTTACCTTATCACGAAATTATCTTCGCTTGAAAATTATGCGGATTACTTTTATTGTTTTCCGTAATATAATTTGGTTAGGTCAATGTTAATGTATATATATATATATATATATATTTCAAACTCAAGCATTGAGAATGATCTCGAGTTGGATGAATCACAAGAAGACGAAACGACATCACCACATAAGCCGAAGGCACAAAGACACTTTAAGGTTTCCAAAGGGTTAGTCCGTGAAAGGACAACTTCAAAACTGCCCTTATTATTTTATTATCGCAATTGCTTAATTTATTTCATTGCTATTTTATTTTATGATCACTTCGCGGGTGGTCAAAATGACGACTTAACACGAGCCAAAAATTTAACGGTCATCTCGGGCAGTCCTTGGGGCAAGGAATTTAAAGGTCTTGATATTTTATTTAATTAATGTCCCGAGAAAAGGGGACATTACAATCCTCCCTTCCCAAGATTGTTTGTCCTCAAGCAATTGAATACATGGCTGATCCATTTCTTTTCCCAAATCATGTGGCCTTCTAGAAAGAGCATCCGCTACCATATTATTCTTTCCCTTCACATATTCAATGTCAAAGTCAAAGGCTTGTACCTTGCTTACCCATTTTTGTTTCTGTCATTCAATTCCCTTTGATTAAGAAAGAATCTCAAACTGTTATGATCAGATTTAACAATGAATTTGCCACATACCAAATATTGTTGTTGGCTAGATTTTCTCGTAGAGCTGAAAATCTAGGCGGTCATGAGATAAATCTCCTCATTTACCGGTGAGGCTCAGTGTAAGATTTGTCAATTAAAATATGCTAGTATCTATATGGGGTTTTACTTTAACCATGCAACTCATGAACCATAGTTGTATAGTTTTGCAACAATTAAGCATTTGTTAAAGATAGGAAATATCGATGAAGAGGAAAATAATAAAAACGTAGGAAAGAAAGAGGGGGATGTGCAACCCAATCAATAGATAACAAAGTTGATTGCATGTACATAGACGGAACCAATAGATATTAACACACAAAACTATAAGCAAAGGAAACTTTTAGATCTAGATCTAGAATAACACAAAGTTTATAAGTAGATCTAAGACAAAGCTAGAAACAGAATGCACCGTGACACAAAGTTCTCTGAAATTTGCTCCTTTGTATTCCTTTGCTTCAAATAGCTATCAAGGATTTCAACACAAAGACTAGAATACAAGAATGTTGCTTACTAAATTCCGATCTTTTACCCAAAGGTTCTTCCTCTACTTATAGAATGTAGAGGGGCAAATACAAGTCGAAGCTTTTAAGGAATCATTAAATTAATTTCGACATATGTGGAAGTTGTAAAGGAAACAACTGACAATCTCCCTCTTGGAATTCCTCTTTGCATGACATGTATGATTTGCAACTGAAAATAGAACCTTCTATTTTGCACGTTTGCCACCTATCTCTAAGTAGTTGACTTCTTCAAGTAATGGCTTTTAAACCAATCACTTAAGTTGTATAATTTAATTGATCGCTCAATTACTTTGTCGGAGGAAATAAGAGAGAAGAAGAAAGAGGAAAGCTGCAATCTTGTCATTTTCATATTTTGATTCTTTTGCCTTGTGATTCTCACCAAACCTGGATCTAGAAGCGTATGGATCTAGAAGCCATTTGGATCTGGAAGCAAGTGACTGTGATTTGCTTGCGGGTATTGCCTTTGACATGTCTTCCCTCTTATCCTTGAAGCTTTTGCAGTTCTTCTCCAGTACATGCATCAGTGCAATGTTTGCCATAAATAACTCATCATTTTTATTTTTAATTGCATATGAGCAATTAAAAATTTTGGAAAGCACTCCAAGTGAATGCAAATTCAATGAAGGCTTCAACTGGAAGATTGAGAGAACATGCACAAGGTCCTGGAAGGAATTCTCCATGCACTGACTTCTTCACGGGCTGCATTCGAAACAAGAGGATGAAGCCTTTGCAATTATGAATCTAGATCGGATCGAAAGCTATGCATGATTCTGCTGATCTTTCTCGTTCATCCCGCTTTGCCATGGCTGGAGCGATCTTTGTCTGAGCAATTCTTTTTCTTTTTATTCAGGAATTCTTTACAACCGGTGCAGATCTAGAGATTTCTTCAGATTCGGAGGATATGTTCAATGTATTGGACATTGATTTAAGCTCCCTTCAATTATATAAGCACTGTAAAGAATACTTGCAATTAATTCGAGACAAAGACGGAGTTGAGCATGAACACTTGATTTTTAATAATAAAAATCTGCATATATCAAGCTTTGCTGCTCGAAAATTTGATGTTTTATTTGCATGCAAAGCAAACATGAATTTTACCAACTTCACTCGAAAGCACTGTACCTTACTATGCAGACAATTATTCAGACACAAATCAAGCTCCTTCAAACCTAGGCGCCAAATTTTGAAGCTTCCAATAGTAAATACACCTTCTATGCAAAATTCCTCTTCAAATGGGGCGCACTTTTTGTCTGGGCTGCACTTCCTTGCTATAGAATTAATTAATTCATCCTTATGGCAGCCCATGCTTATATAATCCTCATCATTCTATAATTAATTATTGCCCCTCCTATTCCTGACAATTAATTAATTAATTAATAAGCTTTTCTCTTCAAATGGGGCGCCTATTTTGTGCATGTTCATGGCTGCCATTAAATAAATTAAATTTATTTAATTTTAGCTCTCTACTTCCAGTTCACTTAAGCCTCACAGTATGCTTTGACCTCATCCACTGAAAATAGGAATTAATTAAATCAATTAATACTTTAAAAAGTATTATTCTTCTTCCAAATGGGGCGCACTTTTTGACATGAAGGGGCTGCATTAAATAAATAATATTTATTTAATTTTAGAATTTCTAATTCTAATTTCCTTTATCCACTTTACCCTTGTTGACTTTTCCACATGCTTGGGCGCCAAATTTGGAGAAGGAATTAATTAATTTAATGCATTTAAAGCTGCCCTTCTTTCCCAAAAGGGGGTCGAATTTTGGACATAAGCAATTTCTATTTTTAAAAGCCAATTTTTAATGGGATTATTCACTCTGCACCGTAGCTCCAAAAATCCCATGATCCACTTAAGTTGTTTGACTTTCATAATGGGATTATTTACCCTGCAAGGTAGGTAAGAAAATCCCATCAATGCCTTAAGTGATTTTCTTTTATTTCACAATGGGAATTTTCACCTGTAAGGCGGGTAAAAATTCCGTGCCACTCTTTGCCTCTAATTTTCCCATTGTGACTTAAGTGACTTTGTTTTCATGGGAAAAAGTACCTGCTAAGTACCTTTGCACCGTGATAGAAAGCAGTACAAAATTCCCCACCGCTCGCTACTACCAAAAATCCCATTGTAGCTTAAAACATTTTTTCCCGAAATGCGACCGCCTAAGAAACTTTTTCGTGCATGACTTCGTCTTTTTAGAGGAGCGGACTGTTGTGGTAAATTCCTTCCGGCATGACATCCATAGATGATCTCCGGATACTCCAGAAAGAAATCGAGACTAAACCGGTAAAGGAATAGACCTAGAGAAATTTCATAGAAAACATAATAGGAAAACACCAAAACGAAAAACATTGCCGAAGTCACAGATAAAGCCCATGATTCATTCCTGGTTAAAACCCTACTGGGATATGGGAATATTGACATGTACGATCACAACAGGGTTAAACCGGAGCACAATTTACCTTAAACGGGGCTCAAAATAATTAAATACAAATTTCCTGTAGGAAAACCCCATCGACAAAATATAACGATTTTGGGCATCCGAGTGTTTGGCGAAATTGACTAATATGGCTCCTTGGGAATATCTTGACACAACACAGACACTTTCTGACAATAAAAACACAAAACAACCCATTATTTTAAAAGTACGAAATTTTTTACATGGGGTACTCTCAGATTTCAGGGTGAAATCTGGGGACACCAATTGTCTAAACTTGCTCAAAGCATGCATGATTGCTAACATTTCCTTGTCATACACACTATACCCCTTCTCATGATTTTTCAATTTTCTACTTTCAAAAGCAATGGGGTGTTTGTTTTGCATTAGAACAACCCCTATACCTTCTCCGGAAGCATCACATTCAACCACAAATGGCATAGAGAAATCTGGAACAGCAAGTACCGGGCAAGAACACATTACCTCTTTCATCTTTTCAAAAGCTTCTTGGGCTGTTTTGGACCATTTGAAGGCCCCTTTCTTAGTCAAATCTGTCAAAGGAGCAGCAAATTGTGAGAAACCCTTCACAAATCTTCTATAATAACTACAAAGACCACAAAATCCTCTCAATTGTGTGAGAGAAGTGGGAGTAGGCCAATCCATGATAGCTGCAATTTTTTGTTTATCCACTTGCACACCATTAGCACTAATAACATGTCCCAAATACCAAATCTCCTTAAGACCAAATTCACATTTAGACCTCTTGGCAAAGAAAGAATGTTGTCCCAAAGTAGTCAAAACCAAATCCAAATGCATCAAATGCTCTTCCCAAGTCTTGTTATATACAAGAATGTCATCAAAGAATACTAGCACAAACTTCCTTAGATACTTGCTAAACACATGATTCATGCATGATTGGAAAGTAGCAGGTGCATTAGTTAATCCAAAGGGCATAACTAAGAATTCAAAATGCCCAAAATGACACCTAAAAGTTGTCTTGTGCACATCTTCTTCCCTTACCTTGATTTGATGATACCCGGATTTAAGATCTATCTTGGAAAAATATGTAGCACCATGCAACTCATCAATTAATTCATCAATCCTAGGTATTGGGTACCTATTTTTTATGGTCTTCTTGTTCAACATACGGTAATCAATACACATTCTCATAGTTCCATCTTTTTCTTAACCAAAACCACAGAAGATGCAAATGGACTAGAGCTAGGCCTTATGTGTCCCATATCAAGTAATTCCTTAATGGTCTTTTCAATTTCTTCCTTGTAGACTCTTGGGTGGCGGTATGGGGTAATCATAATGGGCTTAGTACCTTTTTCTAACTCAATAATGTGCTCAAAACCCCTATTGGGAGGTAACCCATGAGGCAAATCATTAAAAACATGAGAGTGCTTGTCCAAAATACCTTGTAACTCACCTTGAAGAGACTGTTGTTCTGATTTTCTGATTTTTCTGTGATAAAACAGCTAGCTGCCCATGCAATTTGCCCTCTCCTAAATGCCCTTTCCATCCTCTTCATTGATACTTCTTGTGGTGCACCATTTGCCAAGCCTTTTAGGATGATTTCCTTGCCATCTTTGGTGAATTTCAGCTCCATGGTCTTGTAGTTTTGAGTGAAATCACCTAAAGAATGCAACCATTGTACACCCAAAACAAGATCAATCTCACCAATGTCAACAACATAGAAATCATCAATTACCTTGTGTTTCCCAAGAGTGAGGGGAAGTTGTGAAATTTTTGTGGAACATGGAATAGAGGATCCATCCGCAATAATCATTTTGGCGACTCCGCTGGGGAACAACTATCTTTGCAGATCAAAGCTTATCTATTGAAGATCAGAGTGTTTTCCCTACAAATCTCAATCTGGCTGAACGTCCATTCACCCGATCCGTGAAGGCGCAAGGAAGGACTGATCATTTCTTCCGACTGCAGGAGCAATTCAATTTCGATCATCCTCCTCAAGTTAGAAGCCGCAGATCTAGTCTCTCACCAGGAAGGAGAGTGCACACCCATCCAGATCCGGATCATCTTCAGCATAATCCGGCAGTTGGAATTATTCATCAAGTCTACTCTTGGAGAGGACGTGCCCCGTTCATCATGCTGAACCGAAACCCACTTGCCCCTGCAGCGCCTGTTCCATGGGGTGCAGCCTTTGGACCTTTGAATCTGAATCCTCCTATGCATGATCTACCTAAAGGGACGAGAAAGAATTTTCCGAAATTCTTTGGTGATGGCAAGCAGAATCCAGATGACCACTTGGCTGCGTTTTTCATATCCTGTGGAGTGCTTGCAGTCGAACATGAAGATGTATCTGTCCGGCTCTTCATAGAGACTCTGCATGACTTAGCTGGAGAATGGTTCTACCGGCTAGCTCCTGGCACCATAACCAACTGGGCTACTATGCGGGATGCATTCCTGAAAAGATTCAAGGCAGCCGAAGATTCCAGTACATTGATAACTCAACTCACTCAGTTGAAGAAGGAGCCACATGAGCACATGCGGGATTTTATTGCAAAATTCCAAAGATTACTGTACAAAATTCCAGCTTCTGCTTCTCTGAATGACGAGAATCAAAAGGTGTTCTTCATCAATGCTTTGCTTCCTGAAGTAAGCTATCAACTGCGAAGAGCACGTCCTGCTGACTTGTTAGCAGCCCAGAACATGGCGGTTGAAATTGAAGACGACCTCATCATGGCTGGAAAGATAAAGAGCAACACTTCTAGAGCTGAAAGTTCATCCTCTGCTACTACTTCGATTCACTACTGCAAAAGTTAGCAAATGAGATGATGCAGATGAAGAAACAAATGGCTCAAATGGCTCAGGGCAACAACACTGCCCCTGCTCGGAATTTCAACAACAACTGGAACCGCATTGTTGGTTCCCAAAGATTAGCAATTGAAGCTGCTCCCAGAAACAACGTGGAGATGAATGAAGAAGACCAGGAAGCTGATGCTGATCAGTTCGAGAATGATGATTTTGTAGCTCCTGCTGGCGACTCCAACATTAATTACCTGAACTACAAATTTGAACATGACGATGAGAAACTTCATGAAGATGATCATGGTCATGCATATGCAGTACTTACAAGATCACAAACTCACCAAGCTGAGGCATTAGCTGACGAACAAAAAAGGGGCAGCCCTTTACCTTCTTCCTTGGCTCCTAGAGATAAGAATGCAAGTTCTTCATCTCAACCTGTAAAGCGGCTCGAGTATCGAATCTATTCCTTCCCTTGACATTGTTGATCATGCCAAGAAAATTAAAGTTCAAATGTCAGAAGCCGAATACCAGAGAGCTTTTCCTGAGCAGTTAAATATGCTAGTCAAATATGTGCAATCACCAGAACAATCCAGTACATCAAAAGGCCTTTTGCCTAAGCCCAAAGATACTCCTCCCCAGAACAACACTGCAGTTGTTAAATCCTCACCTTCTGAAAGAGTAGAACCTTTCTATGTCTCCTTATTGCTTAATGGTTTCAAGTTAAGCAATTGCATTCTAGATTCGGGTGCTTCTGATAATATCATGCCAACTAAAGTTGCAGATGCTCTTGGGCTTACCCTGACGAAGACCATAAAAAGGTGTTATTCCATGGAGAGACAAGTCCCTTTAATCGGACAAATCAAAGATGCACAAGCTATTCTGGCAGCTTTTCCTGACAAGAGATTAAAGATGACAATCTTAGTTGCAGATATTCCTGTCTCCTACGGGATGTTGCTGAGTAGAAACTTTTGCAAAGAGCTGGGAGGAGAAGTAAAGATGGATTGGTCCTGTGCACATATTCCTATCAAAGGAATTAATCAAAAGCTGGAGCCGGAAAAGAAGTCCAGGTACATGGTTACAAAATCTGAGGATCCTAGATCTCATATTATTTTTCAGGAATCTGACCGTGGGGTCTATTTCTTGGAAATGGATAAAGATGTTCCAGAGCCAGAACTTCAACCAGAGCTAGAGCTAGCAGAAGAAGAGAAAGTTTGGACTCTAGAGTTTAAAGGCACATGTTGTTCTTTTGGATCAGGAGCTGGCGCGCTACTAATATCTCCAGATCATGAGGTATTTCCATACTCCCACAAGCTGATGTTCGAGAACACCAATCATACGGCGGAGTATGAAGCATTGCTTCTAGGAATGGAGCAAGCTAAAAAGAAAGGAGTAAAATTTCTCAAAGCCCAAGGAGATCTTTGAACTTCTAGTAAAGTAGGTTCAAGGGCAAAGTCAAGTCAAAAGAGATAAGCTGGAGCATTACAGAAATAAAGTGATTTCGCCACATTCGATTTTGCAGCCTTCTCTATTGACTTCATTCCAATAAATCAAAACTCCAAGGCAGATTCTTTGGTGATCACGGTTTGTACTTATTGAATCCGGATAGACCACCGTCCATATTCAGACAAGGAAACTATAAAGTGGAGATGGTCTACCACCCCAAAGTCCCTGAACAAACATCTACATGTCTGTATGTTGAAGGGAGTAAATCACCCCCACGACAAACAGTCACAGGCAAAACTGATCCAGGTTATGGTGATAGCAGTGGAATGATCCAACCAAAAGGTAACAAAATCCCCAAGGGTTTACTTTCCTTAGTGGAGACTTTCAACAAGCATGATCAGTATCTGAAGAAGAACAAAGAATATGGTGATAGTTCATCCTCAAAAATGCAGCAAATAAATCTGGGAACGAGAGAAGTTGATGCAGACTTACCCACCGCAGAAAGAAGAAAGGATGAGCCACCACCAGATGAAGTTGATAAGGACTTGCCCAGAGTATTTGACAAGAAGGCCAAAGAAAGAAAGTTCGAGATCGGAGACTGGGTACTCTGGTGGGACAAGAGACATGAACTGAAGGGCATACACGACAAATTTGATCCACTCTGGAAAGGGCCCTTCGTGATCAAAAGAGCTGCAGGAATGGATACTTTCTTCCTTGCCTACCGGGATGGAATTGAGTTACCACTGCCTTTCAACGGGCAGCATCTGAAGCTGTTCATCAACTGAAGAAGCAGGGTAAAACCTGTATGTACATAAATAAAACTTTGTTTGTTTTTCCTTGTTTTGTTTTTGCTTTTGTGTTGTGTTTGTTTGCCTGACCCCGTGCCCAAAGGACAAGATACGAAACCAGAGATGCTGGGATCTCATCTTTTCCCTTTGTCATTCTGACAAGAGAAAAAGATGTCCACAGACGGAGCCAACTGGTGTCACTCAGATTTCACCCTGAAATCTGTGACTACCCTATCCGAAAATTTTTCGTACTTTTAAAATAATGGGTCGTTTTGTGTTTTTATTGCCTGAAAGTTCCTGTATTGTGTCAAGATAATCCCAAAGAGCCATATTAGCCTTTTTCGCCAAATACCCAAATGCCCAAAATTGTTTTATTTTGTTGTCGAGGATTTGTCTGCGGGAAATTTGTATTTAATTATTTTGAGCCCCGTATGAGGCTATTTGCGCTTTGTTTTAACTCTATTATGAGCGAATATGTTATTATTCCTATGTGCCAGAAGGGTTTTAACTTATTTTAAGTTTTGGGCTTTATTTGTAACTTTTGGCAATTTTTCGTGTTTTTGTGGTGTCCGTTTTGTTTTGTGAAATTTCTGGAACAATTCCTTTGCGGGTAAGCCGATTTTGGCACAGAGTAGTTGGAAAACATATACGCACATTATGCCCAGAGGAAGTCACCATCGGAGGTCTGGATCACTGGGAAAAAGCGAAGTCGTGCACAGAAAAGCCCCTGCTCTCATGGATGGGCGCATTTTTGGAAAACAAAGGATTTAGGCTGCGATGGGAAAATAGAAGCCATGGCATGATGGGAATTTTATACCACTGGCAGGTACTTTTTCCCATGTTATAAAATTCACTTAAGCTGCAGTGGGAAAAATAGAAGCAGCAGGCAGGTGGGATTCTATTGCCTTGCAGGGTACTTTTTCCCGTGATAGAAAATTCACTTAAGCTGCAGTGGGAAAAATAGAAGCAGCAGGCAGGTGGGAATTTTATACCTGCCTTGCAGGGTACTTTTTCCCGTGATATAAAATTCACTTAAGCTGCAGTGGGAAAGTTAGAGGCTGCAGGCAGGCGGGAATTTATTGCCTGCCTTGCAGGGTAAAAATTCCCATGGTGAAATAAAAGAAAAGTGACTTAAGTGAATTTTATATCACGGGAAAAAAGTACTCTGCAAGGCGGGTATAAAATTCCCACTGCTGTTGCTTCTATTTTTCCCCTGCAGCTTAAATGAATTTTCTATTACGGGAAAAAGTACCTGTAAGGCGTGCAATAGAATCCCACCGCCCGCCGCTTCTATTTTTCCCAGCTAGACTTAAGTAAATTTTATAACATGGGAAAAGTACTGCCAAAGAGCGGTATAAAATTCCCATCATGCTGCGGCTTCTATTTTTCCCATCGCACTTAAATCCTTTGTTTTTCAAAAATGCGCCCATCCGCAGCCGGGGCTTTTCTACGTGCACGACTTCGCTTTTTCCGGTGATCCAAACCTCCGATGGTGACTTCCTGGGCATAATGTGCGATATGTTTTCCAAACTACTCGAGGCCAAAAATCGGGCTTACCTAAGAAAGGAATTGTTCAGAAATTTCACGTAAAAACAAAACGGACACACCAAAAACACGAAAAATTGCCAAAAGTTACAAATAAAGCCCAAAACTTAAAATAAGTTAAAATCCTTCTCGCACATAGGAATAATAACATATTCGCTCATAATAGAGTTAAAACAAAGCGCTGAAATAGCCTCATCACGGGCTCAAAATAATTAAATACAAATTTCCCGTAGACAAATCCCGACGCGAAATAAAACAATTTTGGGCATTTGGGTATTTGGCGAAAAAAGGCTAATATGGCTCTTTGGGATTATCTTGACACAATCAGAACTTTCGTGCAATAAAAACACAAAGCGACCCATTATTTTAAAAGTACGAAAATTTTCGGATAGGGTAGTCGCAGATTTTCAGGTGAAACTGAGTGACACCAAATCACCTTGAAAGCTTTACAATTTGTGGTTTCCAAACCCATCTTTCTTACCAAGCTTCCATCAATGAAGTTATGCGTGGCCCCACTATCAACCAAAGTAATGACCCTTTGCCCTTGGATGGTACCCTTCACCCAGAAAGCATGGTATTTGGGGATGCCGGAAAGAGTGGCAAGTGTGCTCTCCATTTCTTTTTTTCCTTCTCTTGCACATGCTCAACCAAAACCTCATTAGTCCCATTGTTAGCATCATCGAATCAGAATTAAATTCAAAATCTGAATCAATAACCTCAATAAAATGAATTTGACCTTTACCCTTACAATTGTGGCCTCTTGTCCAAGGAGTCTTACAATCAAAACACAAACCTTTTCTTCTCAACTCATCCCTTATGTCTTTTTGCATGCTGTTTTGGGGCTGATTCCTATGTGGCGGCACATAGGGCTGATTTGGCCTTTTTGGGGCCTCTTTTGATGACCCAAGGGGCTGTCCCCCTTGTGCTTGCATGGGTTTTTGCAAATCAGACCTTGGCTGTCCTTGAATTCCACTTTTGGACAGCGAATGAGTGGCATTAGTACGCTGTCCTCTTGGTCCCAAATCATCTCTATAAGCTGCACATTCCAAATCTAAAGCCTTAGTAATAGCATCTTGCAAAGAAAGAGGATTAAATGCTCTTACCAAGCCCTTCAAAGGCTCAACCAAGCCCTCCGTGAAGAGGACTACCAATCTCTTCTCACTAACATCCATTACCATGACTACAACTCTTTGGAAATCTGCCACATACTCCTCAACATCATGAACTTGCTTGAGTTGTGCTAATTCACGAAAGTGTATCTCCGGATCTTTCGGTCAAACCTTTCCATGATCCTTTTGCTAAACTCCTCCATGGTGTGGATCAAATCATGCCCTTGTGTGTGCATGCCATGGAACCACCATTCATGTGCCATACCCTCCAAGTGAAGAGTAACAAACTTAAGGGCCTCTTCTTCATGCATGGGGTTAAGGGAGAAATAGGTCTCCATCTTTTGCAACCATGCTCTAACCGGGATCTTGCTAGATCCATCAAAGCTTGGGAGTGAGACTTTTCCCAACCTTTGTTGAAGGTCCTTATGGGGTTGCTTATTTGCCTTCTTGGGCTTGTTGCCCAACTTAAGAGCACAAAATTCATCAAACCCCAACATATCCCTTGTAGCTTGACTCAAAGAACCATACTCAAGTCTTTGAGCATCAATCAACTCAACCAACGTGGGTTCTTCTTCTTCTCCACTATTGGTCTCCTTGGGTAAGAAGATACCTTTGAAGAACTTGGGAGGGGGTTGTGTAGAGCCCCTTTCCCCACTATGTGAGCTCTCTTCTCCATTGGAATTTGGAGACTTGCCCGTACCCAATGCATCCTTGATAAGCTTGGACATTTGCTCACTCATAGTCTTTTGGAGCTCCTTGCCACAATTTTGCATCAACTCTTGAAGGAATTTCACTTGATTTGAAGTGAAAGCCCGTCCCCATTGATTCCTTATTTCTCCTTTTATAGTACAATGGCTCTTTATCTCCTTGCATCCCAAAACACCCCCACAAGAGTAGAGGAAAGATGCTCTGATACCATTGTGATGTCCCCTTTTTATACAAATGGGGATTTCAACAAAATTCAACACAAATCAAATCAAGAAGGATTAGATCCTTTTGATTCAACCTCAAATAACCCAATGTTAGCTAATGACAACCCAAAATGGGGTTAGAAGTAGCCAAGGTGATGGGTGATATAGGAGAATCAATTAGAATTCAAATCTTTTCTATTTCTGATTTTTATAACAGCAAATATTAAATTAAAAGAGCTTGCAGACAACTGAAACTTAAAAAATCCATAACTTAATCAATACTTCATCTTTTCACTTGAAACAAAGTGCATCATAAACTAGATTTTTAGACCTTTCCGATGCACTAACAATCAGATTTTTCTGATCATGAAAACCCTTCCAAACAGGCCCAAAAATTCTAGATCTAGTCGCTAGGGTTAGGGAAAAATGATTTAAATTATTCCAGCCCTTTTTTAGCTTCCAAACACACCAAATAAACTCCTCTTGCTCATAAATAAATGCTAACATGAATCAGATTTCAGATCTGGCTCATTTACCATCAAAACATACCAAAATAACCTCCAAATCAAGTCGCCATAGCTAGGAAAAACACAACAATGAACAACAGTAGCAAAATAGCTCAAACCCTTCAAAGATCACTTCTAAAATAAGCAAGAAACATGTAGATTTTCCCTCTAAATAAATGCGCCAACCTCTAGATCAATTTGCCAAGCTTTAGGAGGATTTATCATGCATAAAAACACTCAACTATCATACGCTAGGGTTAGAAATGGGCATAACCAGCAATAACACTTCCACAATGACACAAGAAGGCTTCACACTCTCCAAAATATGGTGGTGTTGATCAAACACCTTTGTTATGAGAACTCATGGGCATACATCCCTCTTCAAGCATGAAGATAAATTGAATATAATCAGCAACATGTCTTTAAGAGGTTTCCTCATCTTCTTTTATATCTTCACTTTTAAAACCTCCAAGTTTCCCTCCTTTTTTTGGCACAAATCTTCATGTAGGAGAGTTACTTTTAAAAATAGTCTTCTTTCCTGAAAAGTCAAACTCCAAATAGAACATTAATTTCCCCTTTTATTATTTGAAATAAAAATATAAGAGGAGAATTAATATTTAATTTAAAAATAAAGGAGTTATGACATTTTCCCAATTTTTATCCTTTAATCCATGGGAAAGGTGGATTAAAGGTCTTCAATATTTTATTTAATTAATGTCCCGAAAAAGGGGACATTACATCCTAGGTTTTAATTTACTTCTATTTGCACTCAAGGACTCTATGTCCAACTAAAAGTCAGTTTTGGAGTGGTTCAAACATCTTTATCTCACAAACCTCCAAGTTTTACTTTCTTTAAAAAAAATGACACCTCAAGAATACAAATTAAACTCTAAAGGTTATTAACTAATTCATTCACATCGACTCTTGTTGTTGCAATCTAGTACACAACTTGGACAGTGGGATCTATATGCAGATTTCATTCGCAACTAAGCCTTCTAAGAGATCTCTCAACCAACATCTCCTATATGAGTCACCCTAGACTTTCCAAAACACTCATGTATAAGAATAAATTACCCTGTATTTAATTTGAGTCAAGATTCTTTTGAGGTGAAAAAAGATGAGTGAGCCACCACACTTTGCGGTTTACCAAAGTTTGCTTGATCGCAGTACAAGGAATGATAATTACCTTGTTAATTTGCCCTTATGATCCCATACACATAAATTGATTAGCCCTTCAGAGAGGCTTAGCATAAAAGACAACCTCTAAAAATGTTGATAAACATTACATCAATCATGTCACAAAGTGACATTGCACCCTTAACTATAATAACATGCATACTTCCATGAGCACAAGAAACCCTTACTGATGAATGACACACGAGTAAACACAATGCTAAAGGAATCTACAACTTGATACAAGATAACATTAGAGCAATTTAACCTCCCATAGGTCAATTAGATGTGAGAGGGGTTAATGGAGTCAAACATGAGGATTTGATGTGAAGGTAAACAAGTATTGACTTCACTCACGACGCTTAGATCTCACAATGAGATCATTCAAAGGTGAAAGGCAAGAAATGACATGCGATAGGTTTAAGTCTTTTCTAAAATGATAGGGGTATTGTAAAACTATACAACATTCGTTTAAGAGAGACGCAATAAGGGTTAAGAGCAAGGTTCATTTAAATAGTTTAGGAATAAAAAGTTTCTACCATCAACATAAGTATTAAGGGAGAAAACAATAATTAATATTATAGGAGGTTGTTTCAAAACATCTAAACCATAGAACAACATACAAACTCATAATCAAGATCACACCCAAATAGAATGCATGTTTTCCTAATACACCAATGTGCTACAATTCCTTACACATTATAGAAAAATCCATAAATGACATTCATGTTTATAAACATAGTGCTGATATACATCCATTTAATATTGCATTTATTTCAAGGATAAACCGTTATTACAAAAGTGTATAGAATGCTACAATTTTCTTCATGTTACTGCACAATCTGCTGGCATGACATCTAACTACAATCAAGCATGATTTACGATTGCACAATTTTCCAATAATAATGAAATAATACCTAACACACTTTTAAGGAGAGTAAGAATACAAATGCCATTTCATTTCATTTCCAAAGCCAAAGATAGGGTTAGAGAGAGGAGAGAGAAAAACATAATTTCTTTTCACATTCAATATATTTTCAAACAAGCATCAAAATGGTTTCCTATAGTCATGTTTTTGTGTTTACAAGGTTTCTGATCACTATTTTGCTTGGATAAGGTCATATGACAGTTTTCTCCATTTGGTTACAAGTTTCCAAAAGTGTCAAATTTAGGCAAGCTACTTAAAATCAGCGTTCAAAAACCATCTTCGAGATTCAAACACACAAGGGAACAAATTCCTACCTACTCCCCTATATATAGGGAAACACTCAGAGTTGATAGAACCCCTAACTAGCAAACATGATTAAAATGGTGCTTGTCTTTTGGAGCTACCGATCGTAAATGCACCCAAATGGCCTCGTCGCTTGATGACCAGAGGCCTACAAAAATTATTTGGAAAACTAGCTTGCAGGATGTTTTTCTCCAAAGCTGGGGTTGGTAGTGGTTGTCACAAAGAAATACGAGAAGTATGAGGAAGCTAAATCCCATTTTTACATCCAAGGCTAAAACTACGGGTCAAAATCAAATTGCATTGTTAATTTTCAGCAATCTGTTTAAAGCTGTGAACTATCCAACGGGGCTCTAAACGCGCGTGACGAATCAAGGTCAAACGAACATTCGAAGGACAACCTGGGTTTGGTTGAACACTCCCAGTGATAAGGTACAGGTCCAAAGCTCTATTTTCTCATTTTAGGGTTTATAGGGATGTTTTGTGCCTCAATGAAAATAGGTTTTATTTAGATTTTACAAGGTTGCCAAGGAGTAGTTTTGAACTAACTTTCAAGTTTAAATCCGCCGACCGCGTGGCTTCGTAACGCATGCGATATCAAAGTGTTTCCGACCATCCATGAGATAAATGGGAGCAACGTTTACATTCATGGTCACTTATGCGGTTTCGTACAAAACAGAGGCATAATTCACTATAACTAATACGTCCCATTTAACTCATCTAAGAGTTTTTTTACGTAGATTGACTTATGACTCCATTAAAATTAAGAAACCTAGAAACATTAACAATCATGCAAGCATAGAGTAAGATTGCCATGCACGTGCGAGAATCAAGCGGTGCGAGGGAACTCTAAGCTATCCACTGACCACTATCCATGAGACCATGCAATTGAAAAGGATTTTCGTCAAACGATTCACTTGTCTTGTTTAAGATTTCACATTTTTCATACCAATCTTGCACATATTCCAAAACATTTCAGTCTCAGCGGTCTCATTTCTCTCAAACATTTGTCCAACCATTCACATGCCTTGCTAGGCTCACAAATTTTGCATACATGCAAATCGGGCAGCGACAACATAATTAAACAAATTTTAGCTTTCCTTGAAGCTTTGATGGGTGTCCAAGCGTTGTTCTCATTTTCCATCATGACACGGCACAGGAAGGTTGCAAAAAGGTTAAGGGGGCGTGTCTTCAAACCAGCCAACCGTAATTTGCTTGAAGGTATCCAAAGCCTATTCAATGAACCCATTTAGTGTATACCCATCAACCGTGCGTCCCATGACAACACATCTCCTTGAGGCATTCTGGCAATAGTTCATGGGCCTAGCTGGGCAATATGCCAAATGCATTTGCTTCAAAGTTTCTAAAGTCTCTTCGATGAACCCAATTTGACAAAATCTTGCAATCATCGATGTCTTGGAGGCCGCTTCCCTCCAAGGCATTTTATCAAGCTTGATTAATATGTCTTGCGTTGGGCCATGCTAATCTTCTCTACTCCACGGCTCCCATTAGTGCGGGAAGGGTACGCTTTAAAAGGTGAAGGTGTCTCGGCTTTACGCTTTGCCAATTTGTTTCTTTGAAGTTTCCAAAGCCCCCTTTTATTTTTAACAAATCCACTTTGTGCATAACCAACGTCGTGGTAGGCACGAGAGGTTGTATCTCAAAGCATAGTTGGAATACTCGCATTTGGCAAATACTCGGCAGACCCCAAAAAAAAACTTGGCAAAAACTCGGCAATATTCGGCCAATACTCGGGAATACTCGGCAACTTAAAAAATTCTCAAATTTCTTTAAAAAACATAAATTTTAAGCAACACATAGCTACAAAATGTATCAAATGAGCCCGTAAAATATTGGAATAGTGTTTTCTATTAGATTTGAATACAAATGCAATACAAAATCGCATCATCATGCGAATACAACAACCGACTAATAAGTAATATGAATTTATGATGATTGATATTGAAAAATATCATCATAAATTTCATATCTATGCAAGCTTTGAAGCTACAATATACAATAAATTACATTTTCCTCTTCCCCAATCTAGAGAAATATTGGGGAGAGGGTCTAGTGCCTCTTCTAGTCCCCACACTCGGTTGCGTCTCACGCTCCTGTAAGGTGTGAATTTGGCTTGATCCGGAACTAGATGGTGGTGGTGGTGGCTCCTCTACTATATGTTGGAGATTACCTCCAAAGATGTCATCCAATCCAATATCTCCTCGGAGTCCTGCTAGTGCTTCTCCGTCCATAGCTTCCCTCTCAAAAGAAGCAATCTTGTCCGTTGTGAACGTAGGGTTTTCCTCTTCTTGCCTAGTCCACTCACTGTATGGATCTATCTCATCCAAATCAATGAGCTCCTTTGATGTGGCCTCAACTTTTTTGTGCGAAGCCGAGATTGTATTGCACAAAAACCAAGTCGTTGAGCCTTTTTTGAGTCAACTTGTTGTGCTTCTTCGTGTGAATGGCCTCAAACAAACTCCAGTTGCGTTCACATCCAGAAGCGCTACAAGGTTGAGATAGAATTCTGAGGGCTAACTTTTGAAGATTTGGGGTATTCCCTCCCCAATCCTCCCACCAAGAACCTACAAACAAGATAATCAAAAATTTATAATTAATTAATAAAATCAAATCTGTAACTAATAAGTAACTTGGTAAACATTCTAATTTTTATTACCTGGTGACTGTGTGGATCTCCCTCGAATAGCTAGCACCGAAGAAAAGAGTCTCCCCCTAGCATGTTTGTAACTCTGCAACTCTAAAATGACGAGGTCCCTCGTCTCAACATCCGGTATCATCCTCTCAATACATGTTGAAAGGCCCTCCATAACCTCTCCGTTCATATCTGTAAAGTTGTCGGAGTAGAAATACTTGGGGTTGAGGTAGTACCCCGCTGCATGAATAGGTTGGTGGAGTTGATTGTTCCACCTTCGATCAATAATCTCCCAAAAGGGACCATATCTGACGATATCCCCCCTGTAATAGTTTTGGATAGACTCTTTGGCCCTATCCATGGCCTCATATATAAACCCCATGGGGTTTTGCTCCCCATCAACCAAACGCAAAACTCTCACCAATGGCTCTGACACCTACACACAAATTAAAATGTAAGATTGCAAACTTACAATACATATTAGAAATGAAATAAAAAAGTGAAAAGTAGAACAATATATTTATAATTTAACAAATTAAAATAAAGGAATGAAATATAAATCGAAGTTTGAAATTACCTTGATGATCTCTATAGCTCTCTTTGCAAAGATATCATCAAAAACTATCTTTGCAACCCTCTCTCCATCAACTTTCTTTGAATATTGTGAGTCTAGCCATGTTTGACTCACAAACATTTGTTTCAAAGATGTCAACAAACTAGAAATACTTTGCAACGTCAAAAAGTTAGTTGCAAACCTTGTGACACCGGATCGAACAAGCTCTTTCCCCTTTGTGTGTTCTCTCATCAAGCTCAGAACCCAAGGGTGATTGTATATGTACTTTGTTATGGATCTTGCATCTTCTACAACCGGCCTCACCCAATCAATTTTGCCTATGTCCTCCAAAAGAAGGTCAAGGCAATGAGCTGCACAAGGAGTCCAAAAGAGTGATGGATGTCTCTCTTGCAGTAGTCTCCCAACCACCATATATGTTGCTGCATTGTCTGTGACAGCTTGCACAACATTCTGTACACCAATCTCTAATACAAATGTCTCTAACATAACACTCAAATTCTCTGGATTTTTTATTATGTTAGAGGCATCAATAGACTTTAAAAACACAATCTCACCATTTGAAGTTGCTAAAAAATTAACGAGGGTGCGGTTCCTTCCACCCATCCACCCATCTGAAAGAATGGTGCATCCAAATTTTCGCCATTGTTTCTTGTCTCGTTTCAAGCATGGTAGTGGCATCCGCAATCGCACCTCAAGTAATTTCCCACTCAAATCTTTTGGAGAGGGTTCCTTGTACCCTTTCCCCGCAATCACAACGCTGTCACCAAATACTCCCAGATGGGTTCTTTGCCACATTGAATGGAAGGTTGTTGTAGTACCAAAAATTTGCACAAGCTTTATCCACTTCCTTGTGCATATCTTTGTTCCAGTTGTACCTTCCAATGAAGGTTGTGCTCCAGGTGTGTTCCTTGCCACAAAAAAACTCGGTATGCCTTTGCTTGAACTCGATGAAGATGTGCCTCTTCCGGCTCTTCCGCTTTATATGTGTGGACCACGAGTAGAGCCCACAATTGTTGCCGCATCATCCTCTAAATCCTCTGCCATTATAGCCCCAGGTCTAATAGCTTCTGCTATGGCTACCTTCAGCCTTGCCTTCTCTAGTTTCTTCTCCTCTAACTCTGCCAACTCTGCTCTCATCTCTCGCTTTGCCTCTTCCGACACGTTGGGGCAAACCGTAACATCTCGGAAAACAATACTTGAAAGGTGATATTTCAAACGATTGATGCCTCCATTCATTTTTCTGTTACAGAAATTGCAAAAAACTTCGTTCTCATTAGCTCCACGTACACCATACTTCCATGCTTTGGAACGGGCATTCGAAGGAACGGTCCTGCTTAGTGATCTTGACTCGGATGCGATGCCGACGATGCGATCGACGAAGCTTGATGCCGACCACGATGCCAAAACGATGCGAGCTTGATGTCGAGCACGGATAACAAATTTGCGTAAATAAATAAAAAATACATTATAAGCATTTAATTTTACATTACATGTATTTAAAATTATAAAATGAATCGATTACAATACACATACATAAAATTTAACTAGTTTACAATGCATTTACGTTAAAATATATATATATATATATATATATATATATATATATATATATATATATATATATATTCGATATATACATTACATGTATTTAGAATTACAAAAAAATTACAAGCATTCGATTTTACATTACATGTATTTAGAATTACAAAACGAATCGACTACAATACACATACATAAAATTTAACTAATTTACTGATGAATTTGTGTTAAAAAAAAAAATACATACCTCTGGCTGCAAATGAGTATAAAAAAATTACAAGCATTCGATTTTACATTACATGTATTTAGAATCACAATATGAATCTATAAAACCTAAATAATATACACAAAATTTGAAAAATTTCAAAGAATTAAAAAAAAAAAACCTACCCCAAATGCAAATATCCAAATTCTTTCCTTGAATTCGCTCCAAAATCCACTCAACACAAGCAATGCAAGCTCAAATGGCTGTGTGAGTGACAATGAGGGAGTAGAGGGCCTTTTAAAGAGCCAAAACCGTGTAAAAACAACGTTTTTGCGTGTGAAAAGCGTGTATACGTGTAAAAGCAGCGTATGGCGAGTATTTAGCACGAACTTGCTGAGTTAAGCGAGTACTCGCCAAAACTCGGCGAGTTTTTTTTTAACCTTTTGGCGAGTTTTATGGCGAGTTACTCGTTTTGCATGATTTTTGGCGAGTTTTTAATAACTCGGCGAGTTATAGGCGAGTTTTCCAACTATGCTTCAAAGCATTGGTCAAACAGTCTATGTGCCTCGTCGAAGTGCTGCCTATGCCAACATCATGCTTCCACGTTTGCAATCTTGTCTACCAAAGTGCTGCAACTAACAACATCTGTCCAAACAAATTCGCTTTCCAAAAAAAAAGACTTTGTTGGATGTCCTTGTCCTTCTCTAGGCTCCCAATCTGATATTGGCAGGGAGGATGCTGGCAGAGGTCGTGAAGTTTGGCTTTACACCTTTCAATTGTGTGTGTTTGAAGTTTCAAAGCTGTTTTAACGATCCCACTTTTCTTTTGCACAGGCAGTAATCAAACAGGCCTATGAGGCCGCATTCCTACAATGCCTTTGCCAAAAAGCCAAAAAATTCTACATTGCAACAAAACAATAAAAACAAACAGAAACCCCTTTCCAAATGCTTTTGAAAATGCTCAGACCTGTTCCAAAGACCACACACTGGTGCATTCATGGAGGATATTGGAAATTGATGAAAAATCCATCTTATGCTTGCCAAATGAAATGCTTGGAAGTTTCTAAAACCTTTCAATCAGACCCAATTTGAGCAATACTTGCAGCTTCAACCTGCCCTCACACTGGAGCTCTAAAACAAAACCAAGGAAATGCAACCAGACATCCTTAGATGCACATTCATCCACACACAGACCAAAAACTCCCAAAATCCTTCTCACGTATAGGCCTCACAGTACCCAAAATTTCATTAATTCTTTTCTTGAAATGAGCTTGGCCCAAGCTCCAAGAATTTGGAAGAATTTTTGGAAAAATAAGAATATTTGATAATTTAATTATTTTCATTTTACTTTGTTGTTTACATTTTAAATTTCAAATGATTTATATTATTTTATTATTTTAAATTTGCTTTAACCATAGCCACAACAACTCCCCGCTAAGGCATTTACCTTATCATGAAATTATCTTCGCTTGAAAATTATGCGGATTAATTTTATTGTTTTCCGTAATACAATTTGGTTAGGTCAATGTTAACGTTATAAACAAAAATAAATATATATATATATATATATATATATATCAAACTCAAGCATTGAAAATGATCTCGAGTTGGATGAATCGCAAGAAGAATGACATCACCACACAAGCCAAAGACACGAAGACACTTCAAGGGTTCCAAAGGGTTTGTCTGCGAAAGGACATCTTCAAAATTGCCCTTATTATTTTATTATCACAATTGCTTAATTTATTTCATTGCTATTTTATTTTACGATCACTTCGTAGGTGGCCAAAATGATGACGACACGAGCCAAAAATTAAATGACTATCTCGTGGTCCATGGGGCAAGGATTTTAAACACTTCTAAACAAAAAGCGGGTGATCGTTATCCAAAACTCCATGCTTCACACGGGGACCAACGAATAACACAAACACTTTTTCAAACGTCCCTGCAACCCGTTAAGGCCGAAGCAAGGATAATTTTCTACGAGCCGAAGTGTAATGTCCCTTTTTCCCACTTAAGAGCTGGAAATTGGTCTTCTTGCCATCCCTTCTCCATGGCAAAGAAGAAGAAATGAAGGAGAAGACCCTTGAGCATCTTTCTAATATATTTTATCTAATATTATTATATTTTCTTTAGTGTTTTCTTGCATTATACAAGTCGGCCTTGTCTAATTAAGCTTTGGCGCCAAAAAGGAAGATATAAAAGGAGTTTAGAGGCATCATTTGGAGCTAGTCTTGGCGCATTTTATTATACTTGGGCAAAGAGAGCTAGTTGCTCCTTGGTCATCCACTTGAGGACGAAAACTCTCTTGTGAGGCCTCATTGAAGGACGAAAACCCTTCATGTGTCTTGGGTGAAGGGTGAAAACCCTTCATCATCACTTGGCATTGAAGAAGAGAGCTGATTTGAAGATCCTTCTGTCATTTCCAGCTGTTATTGCATTTTTCTAGGGTGGAGCGACCTACCTTGGGTAGGGTTTGAAGATATTGGTGAAGAATTCAAGTAATCTAGTTTTGTAATCTGATTTACCATTTTTAAAGGCGGAATTTGAAGTTATATGAATTTAGACGCTTTTAGACCCATATTTCATATTTATTGTGGCTGCAATTTCTTGAGTTTATCTAATTTCTAGCAGTGATTTCTGAAGTGTTTCTTTGTTATTTTGGCTTCTAAAAATGCATAAAATATATAATAAATTAGTGGTGAATTGATTGGTGGAGTTTTGTGGTGATTTTGGCAATTTTTGGTGCAAGTAAAAGTCACTAGTTTGCTCTGTCTCAACACTCCTTTCTTCTACAAAACACAATTCCAACACTAAGAACTTCTTTCTCGCTTGCTCTCATGTTTCAATGCCTTGTTCTCTTCTACAAACATGTATTTATGGCCTTTCTCATGTCCTCCCGTGCACTGGAGAATGGGAAAGGTTAGGGAGGAGAGAGAAGAGACATGACAACCTTTCAAATTATGGGGTTGTTCATTTCATATTTTTGTTTCGTGTCTGAAAGAGCCAGGACCGCCGCCTAATGCAGACCGGCGAGTCTTAGGTGGTGGTTTTATGAATCGCTGCTGCAGAAGCAGCAGTGATCCTGTTACTATAAAGACAGAACCTCCGTGTATTATTTTTCCTTCTTCGTGCTGATTGATCGATGAAGTAGAGTCATTTTGGATCCCTATGGATCACACCTCCCCTGCTTAGGAGGCTTTTGGTCCCACAAAAGCTTAGTGGGGGAGTAGATGAGGAAATAATTCCCTCACTTGCTCCTTCGAGTACCACCGGGCCTGCCTTGGTGTCTTTCCTTTTAGTCCAATCTGCCAAGACTCTGCGGACCTCTCCTAGTCTCTCTGACCTTCTGCTGTAGCACTACATCCTCCTCCAATTCGCCTCGTGAGTCCAAGATGCAATCCTCAATGGAAGGTAACAATTGTAGTCCATCTTCATCTAGCATGGATGGCTCATATAGGTGCAAGTTCTCACAGTTTACTACAGAGTACATCCTCATAAATGATGGTAAATCAAGTCGAAAAACATTTTCTCCAACCTGCTCCAATATGGTGAAGGATCCATATCGTAGTGGCTTGAGCTTCCGTGCTTGACCTTGTAGTCTCTCCTTGCTCAAGTAAAGCTAAACTCTATCTCTAACATGAAGCTTATGTTCCCTCCTCTGACGATCGTGCTTAGCTTTGTACTTGGCTTGAGATTTCTCTAGTTGTTCTTTGACTTTGAGGTGGATTTGCCGGAGCCTCTCAATAAATTTGTTTTCTCTAGTCACCTATGTGTCTCGTGTCTCCTCCTCATCCTGCTGCCCAACTGCTATGTCCAGCAGATTTGTAGGTAGATATCCCAAGCATGCTTCAAACGGTGACTTCATAGTGGATGTGTGTACTGCTCGGTTATAGGAATGTTGAATGTAGGCTAAGGACTCATCCCAAGTCCTTGGGTATTTGCTGTTATACCCTCTGATCAACTGTACCAAAGTCCTGTTCTACTACTTTGTGTCTGTCCATCCATCGTCTCGTGGATGAAAAGTTGTGCTCCTCTCAGTAATTTGGTATCCATCTTGTCCCACAAAGTAGTCCAAAACTTCCCAAGAACGTGGAATCCTCTGTCGGAAACAATAGACTTTGGCAAACCAAAATGCACCCATACATTAGCAAAGAAAAGATCTCTGCTTGCCTCATGTGCTTTTACTTTCTTTTTACATGCCATAAGAATACACATCTTACCAAATCTATCAACAACAACATAGAAATAGTCATGGCCATGTTTAGACATAGGTAATCCTCCTACAAAATCCATAGAAATGTCCTCCCATGGACGAGTAGGTATTGGAAAAGGCATATACAAACCCTCCTTCCTAGTCTTAGGCTTGCTGGTACAACAAAGTTTACATCCACGTATAAATTTTGATACTTCTTGCATATTGGGTCAATACACATGCACCTTTGCAAGTGGGCTAGGGTCTTACCAACACCGAAATGTCCCACTACTTTCGAGGTATGTGCTTCCCTCATCAATAGAAGTCTTTCTTCTTTAGGCACACAAAGCTTCCCCCATCGGTAGAGCAGCCCGTCCTTGAGATAACAATCTTCAATCCCTGTCCTTTCAGTCCCTTGGGACTATAACTGCTGAAATGTCACCCCAAAGTCTCTGTCCTGGGCATATGCCTCTCCATAAGCTTCCTTCGTGAAGGGCTCGATCTGAGAGATAGTGGCCAAACAGAAAACTTCTCCTATGTGGGTGGCCTAGACAACATGTTTGCCACCAAATTTGTACTACCCTTCTTGTATTTGATCACCAGATGGAACTATTGAAGGAACCCCATCCATTTGTAGTGCCTTGCCTGCTGCAATTTAGACTGTGCTTGCAAATACTAGAGAGGTTTGTGGTCAGTGTGCACAATAGTTTCTTTACCCAACAAATAATGCTTCCATTTTTTAATTGCCTGAACTAGTGCATACATTTCCTTATCATATACTGAATATCCTTTAACTTTTGAAGTGAAAGTTTTGAATGATAACATACGGGTTTACCTCCTTGAAGCAACACTGCGCCCATAGCATAATCACTGGCATCTGTCTCTACTTCAAAAGGTTGCTGCAAACTAGGAAGAGCAAGTATTGGAGCATGACTAATCTTGTATTTCAATAACTCAAAGGATTTGTCTTGTTCCTTACCCCAGTCAAAATCCATACTCTTTGCGGCCCTTTGTATGTAGAGGTGTTGCAGTTGCGGAGAAGCCTGGAATGAACTTCCGCATGTATTGTACTGCTCCCACAAAACTCCTAGTCTCTGTGGCTCTGTTGGTGTTGGCCAATTAGTGATGGCTTCCACCTTCTTTGGATCCACTCATAGCTCTCCTCCTCCAACCACATGCCCAAGATAGACAAGTGACTGTTTGGCAAATTCACATTTCTTCATATTAAAAAGCAGCTATTTCTCCTTGAGAACTTGCAAGATTTCTTTGTGAAATGAGTTAGATGTTCTTCCCATGTGGCACTAAAAATCAAGATATCGTCTAGAAATACAATGACACTTGAATCTATGAAATCTCGCAGTACATCATTCAACAATCTCATAAATGTAGTGGGTGCATTGCATAACCCAAAAGGAAGTATTAACCATTCATACAAACCATGTTTTTTCTTGAAGGCGGGCTTCCATATATCCTCCTTCATTCGACTTGGTGATAACCTTACTTAGATCCAACTTCGTGAGGAATTTGGCATGCTGAAAGCTGGTCCACGAGATCATCTATGCGGGAAGTGGATAGCTGTTCTTTATGGTGATCTTGTTCAAAACGCAGTAGTTGATGCACATTCTCCAAGAACCATCCTTCTTTGGCACCATCACAATAGGCGAACCACATGGTGAGGTGCTTGGATGTATCACCCTTGGTCTAGTAGTTCTTGGAGTTGTTTCTTTACTTGAGTACTCTCAAGCAAGGATTGCCTATATAACCCAATGTTCGGTAGAGTGGACTTTGCAATATTTGAATCTCATGTTCTACTTCCCGTTTTGGTGGTAACCCACCTTTGGTAGCTTGAAATACTTCTGAAAAGATTGAATAATACTATCCAAATCATGCTTTCCGGTTAGAAATCTATGAAACTTCTACCCCATCTCCTTTAACAAAAGTAAACAAAATTGATTATGATTTGCCTGAATAAGTCATTTTGCTTGGTTAGCACTCACCATAGTAACCCGTGTCTTACGTTGGTGTGCCCGGATGTTGTCGTTGATCCCATCCTTGACCCATCATCAGACCGGTTTTCTCTTCTCATAAATATAGCATCCCTAATATACAAGTAAGGACTCCCAAATACAACATCAAAAGCATCAAGTGGAATAACGTCAGCTTCCAAAACATCAATATACTAGGAATTTATCCCAAACTTGACCTTACATCTTCTTGTTACCTGAATTTCAACACCCTTCTTCACCTAACCCAAAGGATAAGGGTGTGGATGCTCGTAAGTCTCAAGACTAAGCTTCTTTATAATTGCTTAAGAAATCAAGTTAGACTGAGAAGCGTTATCAACCAAAGCATTTACCTAAGTTCTCTTGATCTGGATTTTGATCTAGAATAGTCTACTCATCTCCTCTTCCTGGCTGTCCATGTTGTTGGTCGTGCATCTAAGCCTTTCATCTACATTAGAGTCATCTTCGATTTCCACCTCCCCTTTTGTTTTTACAGTTGTCATGGACTTCTTTGAGTCCTTGGTTTGGTTCTTCGGATGTAACTCCGGATGCAACTTCCAACATGTAGCGTCAAGTATGACCATTGATATCACAGTTCTTGCAAAAATTCTTGGGATCTTTACAAGTATTCAAAGTAGTGGCAGCTTGTTTACCTTTCCCTTTCCACTTACCCTTGTTGCTTGTTTGCCCGTACTCTTTTTTGGCTGATTTGTCGATTGCTTTGCCCTTGGCTCTAGTTCTCTTTGCTTCTTTTTATCATATCTATGTAGTATGCTGCACACACGCCTCGTTGAGATCTTTGGGCTTTGTGGAGATGACTTTTCTTCAAAGGTGAGTGCCCAAGTACTTAGTCAAAATATCCTCATCCTCCAAGTCCATGTTTAACAACATGGCTCGCATCCGAAACTCCGTAGTATAGTCCTACACACTTTGATCACTTTGCCTTGTCTAAAATACTGTCATTTAATCATTTGGTTAGTCTTGTGGCCAATAGGATAGAAGTTAGCTCGAGTAATTCTTTAAATTCTTGCCAAGATTTCACAATAGGACACTTCTTCTTTTCACAAGTGGTTAGATGTGTTTCCCACCAAACCGAGAGGGTGTCCCTCCATTTTGAGACTTGCAAAGGTGATCCTCTCGTGCCTTAGTGACATTATGCACGATAAAGTAGACTTCTAACTATTTTAACCATTTATCAAGCAACTCTACATCTACTTGTCCTTCAAAGCTTTTAATCTCAACTTTCGTCTCAACTTTAAAAGGAGTATGATCAGATTTTACCTTTTCTCTTGCGTTTGAAGTCTCTTCTTCATGCTCTTCCCGATAATCTTCCTCATGGTGGCTCCTCCTTATGCCAAACTTTTCAGCTAAGCCTCGAACCATTGAATCCATGGAGTCTTGCTTGACAGAAGTTGTCTTCTGCAAATCTGAAAGTTCTTCTTGCCTTCTAAACATCCTACCCATCATGGTCTCCAGCATCTCGATTCTATGGACCAAGTTCTCTTCTTCCATTTGTCCCCGAATTCTCTGTTTCCACTTCCTTGTAGAAATTTCTGGATTGCAAGGTAAAGCCTCTTCGCCTTTAGATCTTGTCAGCTTCTCATCATACAAATCCAAGAACGAATACCACGATCCTGGATACTTTGTTAACTCGATATCAAAATGATATATAAACTCTTCAACTTTGGAATTATCCGCAAAATAAAAAATTAACGTTGTTCTACTTTCTATTAGAAAATGACAGAGATAGCTAGTGAATGAATTTTGCTTATGCTTAGAATCCACAATTGCAGGAAAGGAAAGAATATAAACTCAGAAACACCAACAAGTTTTATTCTGGAAACATCTAGAAGAGGAAAAACCAGTCGGGAAGGGAAATTGCTCTTTCTTCCCACTTTTATTGGCCAATTCAAAACAACAAGTACATAATTTACAATAAGTATGAAAGAGAAGTAGATAATATCTCACACTTCCTCCCAATTACTTGCTTGCTCTGTCGCAACACTCCTTTCTTCTGAGAACACAATTCCAAAGCACTAAGAACTTCTTTCTCGCTTGCTTTCATGCTTCAATGCCTTGTTCTCTTCTACAAACATGTATTTATAGCCTTTCTCATGTCCTCCCGTGCACTGGAGAATGGGAAAGGTCATGGAGGAGAAGAGACACGGACAACCTTTCAAATTCTAGGGTTGTTCGTTTCATATTTTTGTTTTCTGTCCAAAAGAGCCAGGACCGCCGCCCAATGCAGACCGGCGGTCTTAGGACCGCCGCCCTGGTTGGGCGGCGGTTCTGTAACCGCCGCTCTACACAGAGCAGCGGTCTTGTTACTATAAAGACAGAACCTCTCGTGTATTATTTTTCCTTCTTCGTGTTGACTGATCTGATGAAGTAGAGTCATTTTGGATCCCTATGGATCAATCCCCCTCCGAGAGTCATCCCCACGAGACAAATTACAGCCTTCTTTTTCTGTTTCTACCCGCAACCGGAGGAACTAAACGACAGAGCCATTTTGACCCAGTTACAGTGCATAGATCAGTTTGTCCCCGGTTGGACCTTCACATCTCCCCGGTCACCACCAGCAGACTTGGATGCACACTCGTACAAGAGGGCAGCCCAACTTATTCATCCTCTTGGTCGTCTTTTCGGTCTTAGATCTCAGTAGGGGAGGAGGCCTTCTACCCCCTCTTCGGGTTGCCAGTCCATGCGGAGCTTCTTTTTGTCAGCCTCGAATGTTAGGAGGTGTGTGGCTACCATTCTTGAGTAGACCACTGGTCCTCGTTTGCCCCCTCCTTCATTCCCTTCTTTGCTTCTCCCTTCTTTCTCCCCCGCTTGTTCCATTGCCCTCTGTGGGAGATTTGGCTTCGGGTTTCTTGTTTGTTTTGTTTCTTTTCCTTTCTTTTGTTTCTGGGAAGTTGTTTTGAGTTGTCCCCGCTCGCACTTTGTATATTGTTTGGGCTGTAGTCCCATTGACCTACTTTTGTGGTCATTCGTTGGACATTAATATATTTATTTTTATCTTTATCTCATCTTCTCAATTCTGATTTTTATTACAACAATGAATTAATTGAACAATCGCAATCAATTGAAAACTTGAAAATTCATATCTTATTCAATACTCAATGTTTTTGTATGAAATCAAGTGCATAATAAACTAGAAATTTAGGGCTTTCCAATGCACTATCAAACAGATTTTTTTGAGCATTAAAACTTCACCAAAACAGACCCGAAAATCTCAGTCCAAGTCGCTAGGGTTAGAGAAAAATAAATAAATAATTTCTAGCACTTCCCTCAATTTATTTAACCCTCTAAAAACTTGTTTTGATGCACAAAAATGCCAAGAACAGATTTGAACTGAAATCACAATTTTCAACCATCAAAATGTGTCCCAAACAATTAATAATCCAACTCCAGACTGCTGCAACCTCTAAAATTATTTCCCACTTAACCAACCAAGCAAAAACCTTCAAACTTTGGATTTTGGGCCACAAAAATATGAAGATTAATATTCCAAAATTAGTTTTCGCACAACAAACACGAAACCCTAGTTTTTCCCATAAAAGTAGATCGCTCAACACATTTAGAGCATCAAATCATCTCCAAAAATTATGAAATTAATTGCAAAACACAACAGATCTGAAATTCACTTGTTTAACCATCAAAACATGCAAACAAACTCAGATTTCCTTCAACAATCAATTCGCTAGGGTTAGGAACACTTTCCCAATCAATTCGCCACACAATAGATGCAACATACACACAAATGGATCCTTAGCAAAATCAGATTTACTTCAATTCCAAATCGAATGAGAGAGAGAGAGCACAATGAAGAGCTAGGGCATACATCTCATTTCTCCAAGCATGGAGTGATATCAAATGATCAAATCAACATAACCCCACTAAAGGAAATGCGACCTCCTTTTATAGAGTTAAGGGGTGCAACATTCAAAAAGACCGACCTTTCCCTTTGGAGGGAAAACATAAACTCTCATTATAATAAAATATTTAATAAACTAAGACTATGTGCACTTTATTATTTTTAATTAAATAATAAAAGCAACTATCCTATGTGCACATTTAAACTAACTTAGAGAGCCCTCCTTGTAGCGCAAGGCATGCCAAGGAGTTACAAAATAGACAACAGACATCTTAGGACCATCTTCAAGCTCAATCCTCAAACCCATGAGAAGAGAGAATGGGTTGAGGGTCTTCAGGTCTTCAACTTCAACAATGTCTCAAGAAGGGGACACTACATGTTGATCAAGAGAAGGTCCAGCAATATTGGATTAGCCTCCACCCACCACTTTGACACGGTTGAGGGGATTATTTTGTATTTGCAGTTATTATAGGCGGTTTGTGAGAGGGTCTTTACAATTTTCTGTCCCATTGACTGATTTGTCAAAGAAATGAGCTTTTAGCTGGTCCAAAACAGCCCAAACAACCTTTGATAAAATTAAAAGGTAATGAGTTCTTGTACAATATTGGTTGTTCCGATTTTTCTATTCCTTTTGTGTTAGAATGTGATGCATCAAGGGAAGGAGTAGGGACTGTTTTGATGCAAAAGGGGCAATCCCATAGCCTATGAGAGCCGGAAACTTAGTGAAGTAGAGTGTGGATTCTCTATTTATGATAAAAAAAGGTTGGCTATCATGCATGCACTAGCAAAATTCCGGCAATATCTCGGTTTGTGGTCAAAATTGATCACAATAGTTTGAAGTTCTCTCTTGGCGAGAAGGACTTGAATGACAAAAGGCAACAAAAGTGAGTGATTAAGCTCCAAGCTTAAAATTTCGACATAAAGTATGTTAAAGGAAAGAATAATGTTGTACCAATTGCTTTATCTTGAAAGCATGTTCTATCTTCTATTTCTAAAATCTCTGCTGATTGGAAAACTTTAGTAATTGCGGAGTATGTAAAGAATGGTTACACTAATGAGATCCTTGAGGGAAAAATATAGGACAACATGTATAGGGTGGGTGATGGTCTTATCCTCTACAAGAATAAAATCTATTTGGTACTTGAATCTAAGGTAAAAAGCAAAACCTTAAGGGTTTTCCATGATACACCATTGGCAGGTCATCTAAGGTATTTTAAGACTTACAAGCAGATCAAAGACAAATTCTCTTGGAAGGGACTCAAGGTAGAGGTCCTCCAATACATCAGAGAGTGTATTGTGTGCCAACAAAACAAGGCGAAGCATTCTTTTCCAGCAAGTTTGTTGCAACCCTTACCTATTCCGAACCAAAAATGGGAAAATATATCAATGGATTTCATCACAGGTCTTCCCAATGTTCAGGGTAAGAATTGTATTTTTGCAGTGGTTGATAGACTCACTAAATATGCTCACTTCTTTGCTATTCCTAGCGAATTTAAGGCTCCATAGGTTGCTGATTTATTTTTTAGAGAGGTATTTAGGCTACATGGATTACCTAAAAATATTGTGAGTGACAAAGATAGCAGGTTCCTTGGTTTGTTTTGGTAGGAGCTCTTCCGCTTGACATGAACAGAGTTAACTCCAAGTACCAGCTATCATCCACAGACAAATGGGCTAGTAGAGATTGTGAACAAGTGGATCAAGGGATATTTACGGAATTATGTGGCAGGACAACAATCATCTTGGGTAAAATGGCTTTATATGGGAGAGTATTACTACAATACCGCCCATCACATGTCCATAGGTATGACACCCTTCAGAGCTTTGTATGGTTATGACGCTCTTTCCATTGTGGATTTGGTATTTGTAGATAGTAGAGTGCCGTGGGCAAAATACTTAGTTGCGCAAAGCCAAGATATACTAGGAATGCTCAAAGAGAATATCCAACATGCACAAAACCTGTAGAAATTTTATGTGGATCAGCACCATGTGGAGAGGAATTTTGAGGTTGGTGATATGGTTTTCCTAAGATTGTAGCCCTATAGACAGTCTTCTCTGAAAAAGAGTTGAGCTAAAAATATCAAATTCCATTTCTATGGACCCTACAAGATCAAACAAAGGATAGGAGAGGTTGCCTATGAGTTGGATTTACCAGAGCAGAATAAGATACATAACGTCTTACATGTCTCGTGCATAAAAAAGGCTTTGGGACAGCATGTTGTTCTTTCTATTGAAATGCCTCGTTTGAATAATGAAGGAAAACTTGTGTTGGTTCTTGAAGTAATTATGGATTTCACGAGAAAGGATATTAAGGAACAAGGTTAGCACCGATTATTTGGTACGTTGGAAGGATTTACCAGTAGAAGATGCTACTTGGGAGGGTGCTGAAATTCTTAAGCATCCCCCAATTTGCAATTGCTTGAGGAAAACAATTCTTGGAAGGGCGGACGGTAATGTCCCCTTTTCGTAATGAATTGATTCTCAATACACGATGCCTATTTTTATTATTTTTATAGGCTAAGGGGAAATTAAAAGAGGAAAATAAATTAATTTAAGTGGTCTAAAGATATTGCTATATTTTAATTGGAAAAGGACGTTTAAATTATATTTCAATCCAAAAAGCATTAGTAGAATAAAATAATAGTAGAAGATTGACTTCTATTATTGTGCACTTAGTTAGAATTAATAAATAAATAAAGCGGGCGCCAAAGTCAAGAGAGAGTTGCATGATTTTGTAAATCCTAATTCTAGGATAAAGGGTGAAAAAGTATTATTTGATATCTTTAATCTTGTTCTTAGGATGGGCGCAATATAGAGGTGGATAAAGTATATTTAAAGTGTTTCATCCTATTCTTAGGATGGGGTGCCAACATGGAGGAGGGATTTATTATTTTTAGTGATTCAAAGCTTGTGCATGTAAGTCTAAAAGAAAGGTGCCCACTTTGAAGAGTGTTTGAAAGCTATAAAGGCAGATTTGGGGTTCATTGTAATACATCTTTGAAATTTATGAATTATTTTCTGTCTGCAAGTAGTTTTTGCTTCTCGTAAAGAACAACGGAGGATGAAAACCCTCATTTGTATATGGAATTGGGGACGAAATCCCCCACTTCTCAGTTGGGAAATTCCATTCAAGAGTCAGAGAGGTCTTTCAGATGCAATTTTTCCGCTAGTTCAGATCTAGGCAATTGTATTTAGACACATGTATTGTTTTATTGTATCTTGTTGGAAATAAACAAATAAAGGACTGTTTTTTCCCATATTGGTTCGATGTTTTTATTTATAAAATTCAGATTATTGTTGTTGTAAAAGTTTATTTTTGCAATACTGTTTCTCCTAGGATTTAACGAAATATCCAAATTTGCTAGAAGTTTCTTTTGAGGATATTACAATCAAGGCTGACAATCAGACTCGTAGCTGTCTTAAGTGTGTTCCCCCTATCATTTGATGGTAGGATATTATCACCACTTGCTCCCTTCATACCTCTTTGGTGATCCTTTGCACAAATATCTAGATTTGAAGTTACCCCACCATGCTTATGTTGCACTACTCTGGTATTCATTTGAACTTCTCCTTGAGATCTTCTTGTGGTGCTCATAACTTCTTTTGGATTTGAATTAGACTGTTCTTCTTGCTTCTTGATTACAATGGGGAAATTCTTTTCCTTAATTTTCTTGTAGGTGTTGCTTTGCTTGAGTGGCTATCAACTTAGCTTCCTTAGCTCTTCTTAGCCATTCATCACACCTTTTTGGGTCCTCATTACATCCTTTGCACTTGTCTGCAATGTGGTTAGTTTTTTCAACCACATTCTTTGGTTCCTTTTCTTCCTTCAAGAGAAACTCTTTTGGTTTTGGCTCTTTGGCAGATTCTTGAGGCTTAGATTTTGACCCTTCTTTATTTCTATCTCCATCCATGCCTTTAGATCCTTCTAATATTCTTGCAAAGCTTGCAACATTTCTAACATGGATTCTTGCATTGTCCTCATGATTCATAGGCTGGCAAGGACACAACTCTGATTCCATTGAATGTCCCCTTAGGGCATAAATTAAAGAAATTTGGGTTTTCCTACAAACCCTTATGCAAAAATGACAACAATATGATTTTTTATAATTATTATAAAGAACCCTTCAAAATTAAAGCACCCAAATGTTGGAAATCATTGAAAACCCTCAAATATATTTTTATAAAAGTGTTGGAATCAATTACAATCCAAATTCAAGCCAAATACAATTTTTATGAATTTATTTGTTGGCTGCAAATTAGAGAAATGATAGTTGACCGTACAAAGAGAAATATTCGTGGAAAAGAAGATCCAATTGATCGATGAAGATGTTTGAAGCAGAGAACAACCTTTAGCAAAACCCTCGAAGACAAACACTGATGAATTGGCAAGTTGCAACACCTCCTCAAGGTGACATCAATCCCTAGATAGGTGACGTTAACCCTCAACACATCCTTGAAACCCATTGAAATCTCTTTTCAAGAAGAGAAGATTTCACAAGAAGTGATTGAAGAAGAAAGGGGCATAATATTGCAGCAGTTGACTCATAATATTCAGCCCATTGTGGACAAGAATACTCAGGATTTGGTGCAGCAAAGTCAAGTCATTTTTAAAACCAAGATTGAGGAGAATGTTGGTGATATTGCAAGGTATGAAGAGAATAATAATGTGTCTTATTTATCACTGCCTGTGCCAATTTATTTCCATCATGAGATGCATGATAAGATAGAAGGTGAAGTCTTCAATATGGAGTTTGTTGAATCATTGTTCCAAATATATGCATATAAGCATCTTGTGGATGATATATGGTGGCAAGTTTTAGCCCACTTGATAGGTACAGGGGCCAGGCTTGCGGAACACTTCAGCATGTTTTGTCTATAGTGCATGGCACTTAGACAACAAATTTGGAATTGCTTGAGGGCAAACAATTTTGAAAGGGAGGACTGTAATATTCCCTTCCCAGTCAAAGACCCTTGGCCTATTTTGTCTTCTTGACGGCTAAGGAGAATTAAAAAGGGAGACTTAAGTTCTATTAATTTATTATAAAGTGCTAAAACAATGAAATAGACATAATAAAAAGCACTTAAAATAAATTAATAAACCGATAAATTAAAATATAGAAAAAACAAATACATGATACATACCCTAGCACAAATTGTATTTTTCTAGGAGAAGTGCAACTAGCCTTGGAAGCTAATATTATTAGAAAGAGGTCTAAATATATTTTTGTATTCATCCTAGGGGAAATGGTGACTTGCCGTAAGGATGGGAAATGGAACTTAGATAAAAAAGGCCATATTATCCTTGTATCTTCCCTATGGAAAAATGCAACTTGGCCTAGATAGGGAAGTGGGTGGAATATGCTTAGAAAAAATCATTGTTTGTTGATTGGTGGCCTTGGAGGTTGCTTTTGGGTCATTTCTTCTTTAAAAAGGAGAGGTCGACTTGTACGAGGGCATGCTTTGATCATTCTATTTTCTAATTTTGGCTTGGAAGTTGAGTGCATACTGCTGTAAAATTCTAGGGACGAAAACCCTCAAAAAATAGAGTTAAGGGAGAACGAAAACTCTCCTTTAGACTCATCTTTTGTATTGGAGACTCAAGATTAAAAATCTGATTTTTGGATCAATTATAGTAGCTGGAGCGACCCAACTATTGGCAGATTTTGGTATATTGGAAGGGCATAAATTTCAGTTTTTGTTACCTGTTGTTAGAGCTGGATTCGAGTCATCTTTATACACAATTTGGAGTGTGTTTCAGAGGTTCCAAACCCTCACCTTCAACTGTACTTGCAGACTGGTTTTTGCATAGTTTTTATTGAATGAAATCAGCATTATGCAGCCCATAACTGATATTTTATCTCTGCAGAATTATTAAATCATTTCAGATATGTTTTGCAACTTAAATCTGCATATTTCTTTCAGATTTTGGCCTTGAAAAATATGTATTTCAGTCTTGAGTAGAAAGGTTAAGTTTAAATGACTGATTTATATGGGTTTACCATATAATCCTAGTCGCATTTCTCATAAATAATTCTGATCTGCATTACATTTAATTACTTTCGCCTTGTTAAATCTATATTTGGTATTGGGATTCATTGAAAATCCAATTTGGGGTTAAAGAGTCTCATTTGGGGACATTACGGTGGTATTAGAGCTTGAAATTGTCCTGCACTGTGAGAAAAGAAAAGAAAAATCAAATTTGAATGCAGTTGAAGAAAAAAATAAAGTGGACCCAAGTCCCTTTCTTTGATGGTACTGAGGAGATCTCTGCTAGATGTTGGTTGAATGAATTTAAGAAAATTTTGGGTTGTAATCCTATGTGTCAAGATGATGCCCTCAAGCTCATCTCTAGATACATTACTGAAGATCCAAGGGGTTGAATCCGTTGCTTCACTTGCAGATTTCTCACAAAGATTTCTAGAAAGATTTGATGTGCAGGTTGAGCAAGGAAACAAGGTCATGGAGTCTACTAATTCAGATCTACAATTGGAGAAAAATCGGCCCATTGTGTATTCCACCATGCAAGAGGAAAAAACGTCAAGAGGTATGAATTGCATTGAGAAAAATAATTGCCTTCGTGAAACTTTGCTTGTTAGAGAAATTATTCCAACTCAAGAGAAGAAATTCATATATGCAAGCAAGGAGGATGTGATGGAAACTCAAAAGAGGTGTGAGGAGTGGCAAAGAAGAGCTAGAGCTGCTAGATTGATAGCCGCTCAAGCGAAACAACACCTAGAAGAGTTCAAGTCAAGTCATTTGAAGACCAAGATTGACGAGGATGTTGGTGATACTCCAAGGTATGAAGAGCATAATAATGTGTCTTATTTATTGCTGCCTATTCCAATTTATTTCCATCATGAGATGCATGATAAGATAGAAGGTGAAGTCTTCAATATGGAGTTTGTTGAACCATTGTTCCAAGTATATGTATATGAGCATCTTGTGGATGATATATGGTGGCAAGTTTTAGCCCACTTGACAGGTATAGGGGCCGGCCATGAACACTTCAGCATGTTTTGTCTATTGTGCATGGCACTTGGACAAAACAAATTTGGAATTGCTTGAGGGAAAACAATTTTGGGAAGGGAGGACTGTAATATCCCCTTCCCATCAAGACCCTTAGCCTATTTTGTCTTCCCGACGGCTAAGGAGAATTAAAAAGGGAGACTTAAGTTTTATTAATTTATTATAAAGTGCTAAAAATAAAATAGACATTATAAAAAGCACTTATAATAGATTAATAAACTTAATGATAAATTAAAATATAGAAAAAGAAAATACATGATAAAGCACTTAGCACAAATTATAGTTTTCTAGGAGAAGTGCGACTAGCCTTTGGGGCTAATATTATTAGAAAGAGGTCTAAATATATTTTTGTATTCATCCTAGGGAAATGGTGACTTGCCTTAAGGATGGGAAATGGAACTTAGATAGAAAAAGGCCATATTATCCTTGTATCTTCCCTATGGAAAAATGCGACTTGGCCTAGATAGGGAAGTGGGTGGAATATGCTTAGAAAAAATCATTGTTTGTTGATTGGTGGCCTTGGAGGTTGCTTTTGGGTCATTTCTTCTTTAAAAAGGAGAGGTCGACTTGTAGGAGGGCATGCTATGATCATTCTATTTTCTAATTTTGGCTTGGAAGCTGAGTGCTTACTGCTGTAAAATTCTGGGGACGAAAACCCTCAGAAAATAGAGTTAAGGGAGAACGAAAACTCTCCTTTAGACTCATCTATACTCAAGATTAAGAATCTGATTTTGGATCAATTATAGTAGTTGGAGCGACCCAACTATTGGCAGATTTTGGTATATTGGAAGGGCATAAAATTCAGTTTTTGTTACCTGCTGTTAGAGCTGGATTCGAGTCATCTTTATACACAGTTTGGAGTGTGTTTCAGAGGTTCCAAACCCTCTCCTTCAACTGTACTTGCAGACTGGTTTTTGCAGAGTTTTTATTGAATGAAATCAGCATTATGCAGCTCATAACTGGTATTTTATTTCTGCAGAATTATTAAATCATTTCAGATATGTTTTGCAACTTAAATCTGCATATTTCTTTCAGATTTTGGCCTTGAAAAATCTGTATTTCAGTCTTGAGTAGGAAAGGTTAAGTTTAAATGACTGATTTATATGGGTTTACCATATAACCCTAGTCGCATTTCTCATAAATAATTCTGATCTGCATTACATTTAATTACTTTCACCTTGTTAAATCTGTATTTGGTATTGGGATTGGTTGAAAATCCAACTTGGGGTTAAAGAGTCCCATTTGGGGACATTACAGTTAGATCTAGGATCATGACCTTGGTGTGTAGAATTCTGAATACCACGGTGACATGGAGCCAAAAGCATCCAAGGGGGGCTTTTGATGAGTTTTACCAAAGCGATGACAGGTGAGTAGTGTTCCTCGAGGTCTTTTTAAGAATATCCTAGAGTTTGGATTAACCAAAAGAAGTTAACATTTATAATCAAACCTTCATCCACTATGACAACCTTTATTTGGGTCTCATAGATCATGACACTAATAAGGAGAGCGTCATTGACACGGAAGAGGATTTTTCGTGAATCATGTTATCCTCAGGAAAGTGTATGGAGAGTGGTTTATGGGCTTGAGGATGAGACATGGTTCCATAGTATGAATTGTGGTGGAAGGAGGTTGATTGGAAGGGTCTTCCTTGGTGGTCGCTAGAGAATCCTCTAAGGCTTCAAGGTGTTGTATGAGGATTTTTGATGTTGAGGAGATGCATGCATAAGTTTCATGAAGGAAATCTTTTAAGGCATGGAATTAAGTTCATCAAGTAAGTTCCAGTGAGGTTTTTGATAAGAACCATATTGGTCATTTGGTTGAGAATTTGGATAAGTGGTTGGAAGTTTGGTGATTAGAGAACTTTTAATGATTGGGGGTGATTCGTCTTTTAATGATTGAGGAATGTTCTGCTTAGGTGGATGTTGCATTGGTGGATTGGTCACTAAAGGTACCATTAAGTAACGTTTTTTATTGAGATGGCTTTTCGGGGTTGAAGATGGGATCCTTATGTGTAGGATTTTGTCGATAGTTCATTTTGGTTGCATTCACATATTGGGATTGAAGATAATTCTGGTCTGAATGGCCTTCAATGTTGCCCACAAGGTTGTTTATGGGTGCTTTTTATGATTATGCATCATTCTAGGGTATTTTTTGATGATTTTGTTGGCTTTGAAGAAGGGATTAATATTTCTCATAGCGTTCTTTAGTGTTTGCTTCAATATCAAAATTAGTGCCTAACATAAGGTCAAAGATGATCCTTTTGATTTTCCAATAGTTTTCATCTGTGTCCAATAATAATAGCATGCCACCAACATAATTTGTTCAAATCATACCATGTAAGCATGGGTTTTGAAGGGTCGATTGTGTATTGTTTGGGTATATGTATCATTTGCTTGAGCTTTTGTTTACTCAAGGGTGGCGGTTGTGGGGTTTTCACGAGTGTTGATTAAAGGAGGCATGATTGAGTTACCGTAAGAAGGGATTGATTTGGGGATGCATTAATAGCTATGGTTGTTACTTTTAATGCATCTTGAGGTGGTTTTGAGGTTGCTTAAATTCCCCATATGGTAATCTTGCCTTTTAACTTGTTTGACGGCCTCCTCCAATGTGGTGGGAGAGAAAGACTGGACGTTAACTTGTAATCTGGAATTCAAGGCTTTCAAAAATAATGGGAAGAGATTTTGATTGCTTAGGTTATGATGTTATGTTTTCCATGAACTCCATTGTTTGATGAATTCATGGGCTGATTCATTGGGTAATTGTTTCATATTGATGAATTTTTGGAATGTGTATTCAAGAAGGTCATGTTGAAATTCCTCGACTAAAGCATTGTCTCTGGGACCTCTAATTTGGTGATTGAATGAGAGGGAATATGAATATAACATTCAGAAACATCAATTGTTAGGGTTTTAGCTAATAGTTTGGTAGTTGCATATGTGTTGGTTTGAATCCACTCTTTGTAGAGGTTTCCAAAGGCTTTAAGATGAATGATGGGGTTGGTAGATCCCTCTTGAGAAATAGTTGGTGAAATCTTTGAATGTCTATGGACGAGATGTAAGAGGCTAGAGGTTCACTTTGCAATGTTTGAAAAACCTTGTTGCGGATTGGAAGTTAGGATTTTGGGTTCCCACGAATATCCAAAAGCAACGGATGTGAAGGAAGATTGTTAAAAGGTCTCATATGGACTAGGGGTTATAAACGGGTAAGTGCATGGAAATGGGGGGCCAAAAATGATCTTAAGTGGACTTTTTTTTTTGAAAAATGAGAAACCTATACTTGTACAAATTATTTGAGATGGTTACACTCAAAATTTTAAGATGCTATAAGAACATGAATTGTAGTATGTCGAGTCTAATTTCTAAAATAAGTTTTTTTAAAAATGGTTTAGCATAAATGGGTCAAACAAATGAAATTTCAAAAGGTGCTCTTGTTTTTTCAAAAAACACAATAGATCGTTAGTCGTGCGCCCCTACGTCTTTTTAGCATTGTTTAGTATTTGTTAAAACCCTTTGGTGGAAAGTTAGATAGGATCTTCTAGTTTGGGACAACGTTTTTAATTATTTTTAGGGAGTATTTTTTTAATGATTTTCCATGTAAAAATACTTTGGAAATTGATAAATAATGGATAGTTGACCATGCCTCACCCCTCCAACTACCTAAAAAAATCGAAATTTAATTGTTTTTAAATGTATAGAATTAGTTGTAGTTTGGGACTATATAATTTTTATTCAATTTGGATGAATGAAACAAAAGATACATGATGAGAGATAGACGTGTATAATTATAACAAATAGAGGTATAAAAAGACATTTTTAAATTGATATAGATGGAAACCTTATAATAGTCATTTTTAAAAATTGTGTATTAAGAAAGAGGAGAGTTTGCTTGGCGCCATATTCAAATTTTTAAGAAAGGTCTCAATCCTTTTTGTAGGACTTATCATGGCGGAAGCAATGTTTTAAAAACCGGTCAAACTGGAACCGGAACCGGCCGGTTTGACCAGTTTAACATTTTAAAGCACGAACCGTTTAGTAAACCGGATCGGTTGACCGGTTTTAGCCAAACCGGTCCGGTTTCATCCTAAACCGGTCGGTTTCATCTGAACTAGCGAATCATGTAAAGATAGCATTTCTTTCCTTTTTTGGATTTTTGGAGTACGGAACCGGCCGGTTTGGGCTAAAACCAGTCAAACCGGTCTAGTTTCATCCTGAACCGGCCGAGTCATGTAAAGATAGCATTTCTTTCCTTTTTTGGATTTTTGGTGAAAAAAAATAAAATTTGCCATTTTTGGAAAGGGTCCGGGAAGATGTAGTAGCAAAAACTTGCATGTGCCATATCTTTCATTTTTGGCTTCGTTTGTGTGTCGTTTTCTCTAAAAGTGCATATTTTCTCGAGCTCTACGCATTGATGGCAATATTTTTCTTATTTTCATAAAATCCATTTTTGCACCTTTTTGGACCAAGCAGCTTCTTGCAATCTTCTGAAAGAATCATGAGCTTTGATTGCCTGTAGACAAATTAGTAATTAAAAATACTGGATAGCTTTCCAAAACTCGGCGAGTATTCTGGCCAAATATTGCCGAGTTTTTTTTTTTGGGGTCTGCCGAGTATTTGCCGAGTGCGAGCATTCCAACTATCACTATATACATGAGCAAACTTTGCATATTTTGTGTGTAATTGTTGGAATCATGGTTTCTAATTTTTCAAATATATTGTTTTCTTTAAAAATGTAATTTTTATGTGTTTTTTAGTAAACCGGTTCATAGAGTTTGAACCGGTCCGGTTCCGGTCCTGTCCAACCTCGTCCGGTTCCGATTTTTAAAACATTGGGCGGAAGATGGATTTATGCATGTCTTGTTCAAAACACATAGATTGTTGTGTTTTAACAGTTTGAGCCTTAGGCTCGGGAAACCAAACCACTTTCGGGCGTAGATGCATTTGGTTTGTGTGAGTATAGTAAGGAACGCATACACGTTATAACGTGTATGCATTCCTATTTTTAAGGAACGTGTATGCGCTATAATGCGTATGCGTTCCTATTTTTAAAGTTTTTTTCCGAATGTTCTAAAGATGCAGGACATGACAGGGGGACCGTATGTACTAAAATAAATTTAAAGTGTAAGAAAAACTTGTACTTTATTGTAATGTTCCACTTCTTTCCCATTACACTTTACGTGGGCAAGGAGGTGAACAAGGGAAGTGTTTGTCATGTTTTTCAGTCTTTTTCATAAGCATTTGCATTTTCTTTCATGGTTTCTCACTTAAGCTAGGTTGGTTGGGTTGGAGGAGTAAAAAGCCAAAGACAAAAAAGAAAAGTAACATCATTATGAAGTTGGTCATGTGGGAAAACTCCCTCATTGGGTTTGGCGCCACCAAAGGGATATAAAAGGAGGTTGCTTGGCCTCATTTGGGCATCATTTTTGGCATATAATTTATACTTTACTTGGTTTTGGGTTGTTTTCTCAATTTCCTTCCACTAAGAGGCGAAAATCCTTTGGTGTGGCTTCACAAGGAAGACAAAACCCTTCCTTGATAATTGGAGAATGAAAACTCTTCAATTAATTGTTCCAAGTGCTTCAAAGAGATGGATAATACCTATTTTCAGCAAGGGTCTGGTTTTAAGGTGAAATTCAGCTCCTCCTAGGGGAGCAAACCACCTTGGGGAAGAGATTGGTGGTTTCTAGGGCACAACATCGCTCAACTCATCCATGCTTGCATTCTCAATATTTTTGGTAGTCGGAATCTACTTTGTACTTCATTTTTAGGGCTTGGAATCATTCATTTCCAGCCATTTTGTAAGGACTTAATCTGCTGTCATTTATTTAATTTCCAGCTGTGTTTAGAGGTTGATTTCTTGGTTGATAATTTTCTAAAATATTCCTAAAGTGCCTCTACATACTTCAAATGTTGTGAATGGTGATATTTTGATGAATTATTGCTTTTTCCTTGCTGCTGTTCTAAAAATCAGACTGTTGTTCACTGTTTTATTTTTCAATTGGCTGATATAAAAATCAGAATATTTTCAGTTTGGGTTTGTGTTATTTCATTGCTTTTCAATTCATCCCTAGAAAGGGACATTACATTTACATTTAGTAAAAATAAGAAATTAGGGTCACTCGCACCTTATAGAACCGGGTCTCATAGCTCTATGAGTTACGGTTTAGAAGATATTTATTCAAAATCCAATCTGATTAGTACTTCCTTATTTTCCAAGATTTCAGTTTGGAACCTAAAGCTTTTAAGGTGTAGATTTTGTAATCGGCGTCTATTTGCATATAGTCATTTTATAGGTTTTGGGTCCTTCGAGATTGTTAGCTGAAATTTGAAGGAGTTTTAGATGTGTCAAAATTAGATTTTACAAACCTCGGAATTCCCAAAGATAATGGCGATTACTTGAAGTTATTGACTCATGAATTGTCTTAGGATACACAATGAGATCAACAAACAAATAGGTTTCTATTGATTTTAAAAGCCTCAATGACATCTACAATTCTGCTCCCACTATCAGGACTCTTACAAACAAAATGAACAAAATCCTATAGCTATTAAAATGGTGTTTCTCTAGGACTCTTCACAGTTTCACTCGTCCGACTCTCTTCTCTACTTTTTACCACTTTGCCCCCTCAAATGGTGGACTTAACTCCTTTATGTTTTCTCAAATTTTAGATCTTTCTACATTGGAGGTGAGTGCATTAACTCCTTTGAAATACTGTGTTGTCTTTTTGTATGACCTCCTACATTTGTCAGAGTTGTTGGTTGAGGAAAATAGTCCTCGAGATCCTATCAGAGGTCTATCGGATAATGTGTCGACAAACCTATATGTTGAACTTGCTTCTTTTGGTGACAAAAGTCGTGGGTAGTTGCTCTTCATGACTCTTTTTCGTTCCTTTGACATGTTTTGTCGGCAAATCACATCATCCATGCACTATTATTGTGTTTCGGTTAAGCACTGACCCAAGGATTTGTGCTCAACCCACATGACCGCACCATGACATTGCACAAAACACCACAACGCAAAATGCTCCTCCTTGTCCTGCAACTTTGTGCATACATCGAAAATTGACCCTAATCTGTTGGTTTTCAGTGGGATTCTAAGGATGTAGCAGGACCATTGACATCATACACCGACATCTCCTATAGTTGGGTGAATCTCATGATTTGTTGATTCTCAATGGCATTCAGTGCTTCCTTGTTGATTCTCAATGGCCCTCCAGATGGTCTTCGCCCTAAGATTGCTTTCTATGTTGCACACTTTCTTGAGATCACAGACAGGCTTATTAGCCGGCCCGTGTATATCTCTTGACACGGAGTTCTGAGACACTTTGCATTTCCCTTGGCTAGTTCAGAGTGGGCTCTCACAGGGTCTGCGTGGAGGATCACCTGCTTTGGACCATTCTGAGAGGATTTGTCATCTCTGTTCTCTCCAGGAGATTGAAATAGAGGGTCACTTCATCTTCAGGTGTCCTATCTACTACGAGATTAGAGGGAGATTCCATTGCTTATTTTAGGAGCATTCGACTTTTGCAAACTTCTTTACATACCGTAATCAGCGGTGTCTTTCTCTCTACCTGCAGGAGACCCTCAGGCTCCGGAATAAGACCCTTCAATCTCCTCCCAGACAAGTTGCTACTCTACAGATTACTTCTTTCTTTACGGTGCTCCCCTCAATAAGGGGCACCAAGAGGCACTTCAATACCAACCCGGATTCCTGACTCAGATCTGCCAAGACACGGGGATACTTCCTACGATCTAGAGGTTTTCGTGATCGCACTTGGTTGGGGGTCCTCTCTCAAAGGCCGCATCCGCCTGAGAGAACATAGAGGGACCGTTTTGCTCCCCCTTCTTTCGTAACTTCGTTGTCCTAGTTTTCCCACGGATTCGATTTACGGGATACGGCATATGCACTACTTTCGATCGACCTCGAGATCTTTAGGTGCGTGAGTATTAGTGGTGGGATTCTTCCGCCCTCCTCGTCGGCTCCATCCATTTGCATTCTTTCGACCGCAACGGATCTCGCTTCTCCTCCTTTCCTCTCTTTCTTCTTCTCTCCTTCTTTTGTTTTTGGATGACCCCTTCGGGTCTCCCTTCCGCAAGCACCTCTCGCATTGTATTATACGATCCCATTGACCTACTTTTGTGGTCATTGGTTGGACATTAATAAAATTATCTTATCTTATCTTATCTTATCTTATCTTGTGTAATCAACATGCATTCTACAATCGAACCATTACGCAAAGCGTCTACGATCCCCGCACACTCGTCACCATTACCCAACTTCTGCGCTACTTCTTGCTCCACTCATTGTCCTTGACGCGCCCATACTTAGCCAAAATTTCAAATCTTATGCAAGATTTTTTATTCTCCCATGATGCTCTCGCATCATAAATTGTCTCTTTGATTTCAAATCAATCAACTAAATGGTTTAGCTAGAGTTGTAATTAGGGCTATTAAGCAAAAATCACATCATAAAGTTCCAATTAGTTTCACATGGCTCAAATTAACCCATATTTCTTCTCTTCTTGAACCAATCAACTAACTATGCAATGCATGATATATTTAGGATCCCTAATTGAGTCAAAAATCATGTCACAGTCACAACTATGATTAGTGTCTCAAACGGGTCTAAATTGGATCTTTAGCTGAAACAATCGACTAATTAGTATGTGCAATGATGCAATGGGGTCAATTGAGCCCAAACTCACATTGTATCTAGTCACAATTAAGTTCATGGGGCTCTAATGGCCCGAATCGCCTCTCTGATTGAACCATCTCACTAATTATTTCAACTAGTGATGCAATTAGGGCCCATCAAACCCCAAATCACATCATATAGTCACAATTGCACAATTGGTTGAATATGTTATTGAGACCAATTGATCCCCAAATCACATCATCGTAATTAAGTTCATTTAAATTGCCAAATTACCTCTCTTGTTGAACTAATCAACCAAATGTGCAATGTGTGATGCAATTGGGGCCAATTGAGGTCAAAAACATATCGTATGATTTTCAAATTGATCCAAATTAGCGCTTTGATTGAATCGATTGACTAAGTGGTAGACTCTACAGGATGTAATTGGGAATAATTAAGCCCCAAATTGCATCGTATATAGTCACAATCAGGTTAATGAGGTTAAAATTGACCCAAATTACATCTTTAATTGAGGAAACCCTAAATTAGTTGGTTCAATTAATGATGAAATTGAAGAAAATTAACCCAAAATAACAACATATTGTCACAATTAGGTTAATGTGGATCAAATTGACCCAAAATTCATCCTTGATTGAACCAATTAAGATATTGGTTCAATTAATAGTGAAATTGGGGCCAATTGACCCCAAGATAGCCCCATATCCTACAAATTGACAATATCACAATTCCGCAATCCAATGCGCAATTGGTGTTCCAATTCATTGTGTGATCACGCAGAACTCCTCTTCGCCTTTTTTTAGACCCATTACTTGCTCTTCCTTCTTTGGGATTATTTGAATTTCTTCAAGACATTGCTTGTGTCTTTGTTCCATTTCTATCATGCATTCAACTTCTATCTTTCTTCATTTTCGTAAGTGTTATATCTTCTTTTCTGGTGTTAGAATTCCCGGTTGTCGATGCACCCACTTCTTCTTGATTGGAAAATCTAAACTCCATAATTTCCTTCAACTTTTCATGATCACAGTCCAATGTCCTATGTTCCCATCCATAACTAATTCTTTCTTATCTCCTTCTGAAGGGAAAGGGCCCATGAGGCTTGGATTTTCCTCTTCTTGAAATCGATGATGAGAATTTTATGGTACTCTCATTTACTATCTCCTTTTACCGCTTTCATCGATTCTTTTGATGCAAATCATGAATTTATTTCAATGGTGTTTTTGCCATATACTCCTCTATTCATTACACGATCATTGCACACTTTGGTCATTACACAATCAACCGTTCCAAATCTAGGTCTAGATCTCATAATGGAATCGAGTGTTTGGGTTGTAGGTTTATCTCTTACAACAACACAAAAGGATCTTTGAAAAGTATTTCTCCGAATGTTGATGTAGATTTGATTTCTTGTGGAGCATGTGGCACTCAAATCATCTTTTCCACTCCTTCAACAAGGTGAGAATGCAACTAATTTATATAGCACAAAGCTTGATTTAGAGCACGAGTCTCTTTGTCCATGGAATGGAAATGAATTTGTGGAAGCTCTGGAACATTTTCCACCAACTCTTACCCCAATTTTTGTTGAAAGTTATAGAGATCAATGTGATGCACTCATTCACTTCTAACTCTACCAGTTATCTCTTCTTCTCCTATTGAACAAATAAAGATATCATGGGGTCCTCAAATAGATCATCTTCTTCGGCAAATGCGTTACTACCGCTAATCTATATTATCAAGCTCGAAGGATTATCTATGTGCGTGGATGGGAACAAATGTTACTCACCTACGTTGTTGATTGTGAGGATTACCCAAGTGGTCTTATTAAAGATGCATGTCCTAGGATTGTAAAGTAGGTACTCATCCATAATATGATGCTACCATGATTCCAAGATGAATTTAAGGCTTCAACTCCATGCTCATGGGGAAATTCACAAGTCCATATATTAGCGACTATCATTATTTTTGGGAGCTATGAGGTTTGTAAAATATAATTTTGGTACATCTAAAACTGCTATAAATGTCAGCAACCAATCCAGAAGGTCTCAAAACATACAAAATGACTATATGCTTTCCCAAAATAGACACTAATTGCAAAATTTACATCCTAAAAGATTTAGGTTCAATGCTGACCAAATTAGATTTTGAAAAACTATCTTCTAGATCAGTAACTTATGGAGCTATAAAACCAATTTTGTAAGGTGCAGAGTGACCCCGATTTCTCATATTTACTAAAATAAATTTAAAGTATGAAAAATAATAAAGTATAAAGAATAATAAATGGAATAAAGAGAAATAATAAAGTATCAAGAATAATAAATAGAATAAAGAATAATTTCTTTCACTAAATATGGACCCCTGTCTTATACTCCATCTTCAAAACATTGGAAAAATCTTCAAGAATAGGAACACATACATGTTCCTTAACAATGGAAATGTGTATGTGTTATCGTATGCGTATGCGTTTTGGTTCGGTGACTACCAAACCTTGGAAATGAAAGCTCAAATGTGCTTTTGGAACTGCATACGTGTTTTAGTCAAAATTGCGTTTTTGTCACTCGCTTTTGGCCCCCCATCTCCATGCACTTACTCAACTAACAAAATTTTCAGTGACATTGGCTAGGATGTAGAAATCATGTTGGCTGATGTAGTTGCTCGATTAGGTTTTTTCTAAATGGCATAATGCTTTTCATCATCATTGTTGATGTAGTCAAAAGGGTTTGAGTTTTTCTAAACTGCATCATGCTTTTCAGTAGATGGTTGATGGAGTCAAAGATGTTTGATTTGATGAGTCAAGATTTTTTTGAAACTTATTGAATTATCCAATTCACGCTTAACAATATAGGGTGAGAGGAATGACCAAATGATGAAATATCATTGCTATTATCATGATGGAAGTTGGTATATTCATATTGGAATCGAGTCATAGATAGAAAGATTGTCATTTTGATCTTCAACCATAGAAAGGCAAAAGAAATGGGAGGATCTTCTCGTGGATCTTCAGCCATTGTAAAGTGATAAGAAATGGGAGAATCCTCTTGTGGATCTTCATCCATAATATAATGGTGGAAAATGGAAAATTCTTGTTGTGGATCGTTGGCCACGACAAAATTATAAGAAATGGGAAAATCCTCTTGTGGATCTTTGGCCGTGGTAAAGCGAGGAGGAATGGGAAAATCCTCTTACATATTTGGCCATGGTACAGTGGTAAGGAATGGGAAGATTCTCTTATGGTTCTTTGACCATCGTAAAATGGCAAGAAATGGGGAGATCGTCTAGTGGATCTTGACCATGGTAGACGGTTTGAGAATAGTTTCAAGAGATCCATCCGAAGTAAGAATACAATTGATGTTATTATCTAGATATTTGATTATGTAAGGGTCATCATGGGGAGATATAAACGAAGACGTGATCGGATGTGAAAGTTTTGAAGAGAATTGAATGAAATGGATGGTATGAATTGAATTATACGCATTTGTTCAACAATGTGAAGACAACGAGAGCACAAGCATTTCTCTTGAGATAATTGTTGAAGAAAATTAGAGGAAGGGGTACTTCATCTTCCTCTTCACATACTCCTTGAGTATTATGACCCCGACTACTTCTACTCGCCATGACTCCAACATTCCCATCCAACTCAAATCTACCTCCATCCCGGGTGAGTGTTGTTTTCCTAACGATTCTTATCCTACCCAAGGTAGTTGTCGGGGATGAAAAAATAGTCAAAGTGTGGAGATAGATGTAGACCACACTTCATAATAAGAGTTGTAATGAAATGAATAGAGTAATTGCATTGTGATGTGCAAGAATTGAGATTATGCATTAGGAGCACTAATTTAATCTTTGTCATACATGTTGTTCTAATAAGGCGGGTTGTTCACCAATCATTGCACCCATCATACTACGAGTCTCATATATATTGTATTATGTTTACGGATAACGAGCACCATGATATATGGGTGTGTTGGCATGAGTATTATCTCCATTATGTAATTATTATAGAAGACTACATTTCCTATTTCTTATATTATGAATGTAATCTATACTACAATATTTATGTGTTCCTCATGTAGGTTGCGTTATGTGTATGTGTAAATATCTAAACCAATAATTACGGGACTCTACATGACATGGTCGTGACGCTGCGTTATTTCGATAGCAATATTGATGATGTAATGGGATCTTAGTGTACGTTATTTGTTATTATTCTATTGGTTTGAAGATCGCTATACAATGAGTGTAGCCCGAGGAGTGATGTTAGCATGACAATCCACAATTATTGTGATATGTGATATTGGTCCACTTTCATTCTTGCTCTCGAGAGGATAGACCCTATTGTTGTGCTCTTAACCATTGTTACATCCCGCTTCTAGAAGGTTGAGGCTTACTTACATGTACTTGGTTGATTCGTGTACTTTATCCCTTTCTTTGAGAGGTTTAGGTGTAATGATGAACATTTCTATGTGGTTTGGGTATTAATACCCGAGGCACTAACATGTGTTCTTCGAGAGTTATTGTGTGGTGCATTGAATGAGGTACAACTTTATGATACCTTGGGATTCTAGTTTATATTTGGCCTTTTTGGGTATTGATATACATTCCCGACCTACCTTAGTATAAAAGAAAGTCAGCATAAGATATAAGCATAAAAGGCAAGTAGATTTCACATGTATAAATAGATGGGAGTTGTCTCATCGATCATTCATTATGCAAGTGCCAAAGTGTTATTTAGTACATTCTGTGTATCATATATATATATATATATATATATATTGGTCCTCTTTCATTCTTGTTCTTGAGAGGATATACCCTATTGTTGTGTTCTTAACCATTGTTACATCCTTCTTCTAGAAGGTTGAGGCTTACTTACATGTACTTGGTTGATTCATGTACTTTTCCCTTTCTTTGAGAGGTTTAGGTGTAATGATGAGCATTTCTATGTGGTTTGGGTATTATTACCCCGAGACACTAACATGTGTTCTTTAGGTTATTGTGTGGTGCATTGAATGAGGTACAAATTTGTGATACCTTGGAATTCTAGTTTATATTTGGCCTTTTTGGGCATTGATATACATTTCCTGACCTACCTTAGTATTAAAAAAGTCAGCATGAGATATAAGCATACAAGGCAAGTAAACTTCACATGTATAAATAGATGGGAGTTGTCTCATTGATCATTCATTATACGAGTACCAAAGTGTTATTTAGTACATTACGTGTACCATATATATATATAGACACACACACACACACACACACAATGTTGCACATTACAATGCTCATGGAGTTAAAGTAGATATTTAGGAATATTCAATAAAGTAACTCAAGTTCTCACAATAGCCTTACATAGAATCTTTTAATGAAGGCAGTGTGAAGTTTGGTAAAGGTACAACAAGGCATAGATAAGATGTCGAGAAACTGGACTGCTATGTCAAGCCAATTTGTGGGTATGGGCGAGGCTATAGATCAGACCATTATAAGGGTTTTTGCCCCTCTAATGCGATAGTCATAACTTATCTCAATGTCAACAATCGCAATAGTACCATGCCAACTCTGATTGCCACATATCACAAGCTTGGAGTGGCAATACTTTTCCAATAAACTAGGCTTTTCCTTAATATCCCAGTGGTGTCTCCAAGAACTACCAATTGTTGTGTGTTTCAAGCATCTCCTAGAGGTATGGGAACTTAGGTTATGTCTAAACATTATAAGAAAGCAATAGGCAAGGTAAAGGATCTATTTTTTTGGGAGAGGTTTCTTTCACTCAAAACAATACCATCTTAGAAAATGCAACTATATATATATTAGTGAAAAAATGTCAATGCATTTAATGACAATGGAATATTTGACATCCCATTAAGGAAGTCTAACAAATATCTCTATATGTTTATGTTTATGTTTATGTTTCTTCTCCAAAATGCATGCTTTAATTCTATATTTTGTATTATATTTTGATTCTAGTTCTGACTTTTCTAACATATTTTTTTAATATTATCTAAAATGATCCTTGTTATGGTTACCCCAAATTATTGTTACCAATGTATATCTCTTCCTTTATTAATATGATATTTATGCTTATCCAAAAAAGTGACTTATGCTTTACACTCTAGCATTCAAGAATTTGAAGCACTACCTTGCAGTTTCTTATGCCATGAAATATTTTAGATACCCAAGTGCAGAGAATCAACCGGTGGAAACACTAGACCACTTTTACTTGGGACGTGGGTATTGCACGACACTTGCACACTTCAGAAATGTTATGTTGCATGTTCGAAGGAAGGATTCTCAGTTAAATCACTTGATAGTTGGTGATCTTGAGTGACATATGCAATGTGAATGTGTTGTAATGCCAGAATGAAGTTTGAAATCCTAGAAACAAAAAGAGTGGCATGTCTAAAGAGTTAGTTTTATTTGTTCGCTGGAGGATTCAAGGTGCCATCCAATCATTATACACATCAAGAAATGTTAGTGTCACACTAATTAGAGATTCCCAATAGCAATGAAAAGTCTTCTATATATTACTAGGAATATGGCTAGATAGTGAGACTTATGTTTATTAAAACAAGTCTTGATGCTCTCGAAATGTTGAAGCTGGGCTAGAATCAAGGTGATTACCAAGTTTATATATGTGGGAATTCAAGAATTCTCAATGCAAGGTGATACGAAATATGTGCAACATTGCACAACAAAACCCCAAAATCCCATGTAATCTAGGAAATCACAAGTTTATATAGCATGCTCAAGTTCTAAAGAAACAATAATGAACCATAAGGCAAATGGAAGGCTATCACAATGCATTTCAAGATCTTGAGTTGTCGCATAGCATTAACAAATCCACACAGTTCCTGCTTCAATTTTATGAACAAATTTTTCCAAGTATGACTAGACTTCAAATAAGTTATAACTTGCAGATTTTACCCAATGCTTGAATTGGCTAAGAGAAAACGACATCTAAATATAGAATGCATTGCATCTAGATGACTTAGATCTTGAGTACATGTTTTCCATCATTGTGAATTTCAAATATTTTATGAAGAAAATTCATCCAAGATCTAGAGATCCATTAAGGAAGATGGAAAATTCATTTGTATCATAGTGCTTGCCAAACTTTTGGACACCTGAATACACAATAACTTAATCATTAGGGCTATATGGTAGAATTCTAATTGGCAATGTTATATCAACTCGATAGCAATAAAGATACAAAACTTGTTAGAGAACAATGTAAGTCACTGCTTCATTTATCATATTTCAAGTCAACTTTTAGGCGACTTATATGTCATCTTTACGTCACATTTAAGATGGATTTCAATAGTTTTCATTTTTGTTATTATTGTTGTTCATGCCATCTTTAAGACACCAAAGTATGTCATAAACTTGTTGTAACTTCGTTGTATGAGTGCATTTTTATTAACTACAGATCAAAAATGAGATTATGTTTCGTTTACAACACAACATTTGTAAAGTTCTGTTTATGTTTTGTAAATGTTTCGTTCTCGTGTGATAAGACCGTTGTAATCTTGTTGTTAGGTGACGTGGTAAATTTTTATAAATTTTTCAATTCAATTTTTTATGTAGCACTGTTGCATTGATGTGATCTCATGGAATGTGATAATTGAGAACATGCAATACATGGCCTACATAGTCTGCCAAACTCCTCCCAATGTCTTCCACCTCCAACATCAATCTCACAATATTATATAGAGAGTGTCAGTTGAAAGAGGCACTAAAACATTACTAATCAGAAAAATTATTGTTTGAATAAACACAAATAAATGGGTCAATTATTAGTAAAAGTGTACATCAATTAGTAAGTATCAATAAATTGTGAAACAAACAAAAAAATTATTTTAATAATAAAAATTTATTACCTTAAAAATATACATACATAAGTTTCATATAAATCTTATCAATATTGTCAGTGTAGTAAAAAAATCTTATTTGTATTGTCAATATAGTATTACCTACAAATCAGATGGATGAAATTGATAATGATATGATTGAGTTGGGAATCTTTGGAAAGGTATATTTATTGCTCTTGTCAGATTTTATAAATAGAAGGTAGAAATGGACATGCATGGAACCTATGTAGTCACTTGAGCCAAAGGGAAGTCAAAATTTTGAAAAGGGCAAGAACTGTCAAACTAAGTGTTTGAGCACTGTTGTAAAGCTCCATTGACTGAGGAGTCAAATCTAATCATGTAGATGCTTTGTAGAGTTTGCAAGCTTAGCCATGATAGGTCATAGGAATTGTTATGTAGATGCTTTGTAGAGTCTGCAAGCTTAGCTAGGATAGGTCATATGGATTGAAATTTTTAGAGCCTATCGTAAGACTGTTTCAAAGTGGGAATGTAAGTGTTCCTGAGTCACTAATCTTTTCTTCATAATAGTAAAGGAAGCTTTGTTATTTTTTATAGGTTGTGTTGGGATCTTGTTTTGGTGATATCTAACTCTGAAAATTTATTGGTGGTCAAAGGCATCCCTTAGTTGGGACTCCTAATCGTCGTTGCATCAATAAGGTGCTTATTATGCATGAATGGCGGAGTTTCCATGGTTGTGCAAGACGTGATTTTTACTTTTAAACACTTTCATTCTATACATTTCGATTATGCCCCCAAAGAGCTACTTTTTAGCTTTTGTTAAAGCAATAGACTAAATCTTTGTTTCATTTACTGCTTAATCCTACATCTGATTTTATTTGTTGCATTTTGTTTTACTGCTAAAGCCCTTATCCCTATTTTATTCATTACATTATATGTATTTTTAAATCATAGATCCACATTGTATTTATTACATTTCATTTACTCATTTAATTTACCACTATACCCTAGCTCCTCATTTTATTTCTCAAATTTCATTTACTGATAAACCATAGATCCCCATTTTATTTACTTGCCAAAACGAATAATGAAAAAACCAACCTCATCTTCCTCTAAGGAACCTATGATCTGTACCCACTCTCAATGTCGCTTGTTGGCTTAGAGAATTGGGCTATTGTATTACCTAAAGTTTTTGTAATTCGTTTTCTCGCCTTTTCTCTCTACCATATGTATTCTTCTCTCATCTCTTCTGGATCTTCTCTATCTGTCAGTTCTTCTTGGAAGCATTCTAAAAAAATTGTGAATGTTTGTGGAGACCAAAAGGGAAAGGGAATAGTCATAACAGAGATGTATGTGGGGATAAAAGGGGAAGGGAATGTTGAGAATATTGATGCCTACATAGACAGAAAAGAGATTGTTCAAGATAGGAAAACGAAATGTTAATAGAGGGATAGAATGAATCAATGAATAAAATTATTCCAAGTTGTGCTCGTCTTTTTTTTTCTTTTTTTAGATTACATTTACAACAAACTTTCAACATTAAAATGCTTTTATGACATCTTAACTACAATTTATGACAAACTTACATTAGACTAGCAACATCATACGATAACCTTGCAACACCCTTACAACAAAACATTTTTATGACACATTATTGTGGATTTTATGATGCCCATCAAAAAATTGAAGTCAGATTTATGTCTTGCACAAACATCATCTAAAAAGTGGCGTATATGCTATTTAAAGGCCCATCTTACAAATGCCATAAATCACGTGTAATGTAGTAATGAGTCGATTGTTTTGCCATACATTTGTATTCCTATATAATTTACATGTTCTAAATGAATTCTAATTGTATTTCTACGAGTTTCTTTGGTTAAAATATTCACGGCATCATTTAGATCAGTTGTAATTTCAATAATGAAAGGGATTTCTACATTAGCAAATTATTTGTTTGTGCATAGTATTATATGTATTTTTTTGTTATTAGTAGTTTTTATAACTTTTCATTTTCTTATATACGGGAGAATACTTTGTTTTTTCTTTGTTCTTTTCAACTAATTTTCATAATGGTGTAGGTACACATCGGAGGAAGACTTTGATGCAGCGGATGCAATTTTTATTACATTGGTGATCCTCCAAATCAAAATTTTGACTTGGAATTTTGTAAAAAATATTAGAGAAAGAAGATGTGAGCTAGTGATTTTGTAGAAATTGGGGAAATTTTTACTATATCTATTAATATGTGAGTATGATTAGTTTCCCCAATTTAATATGGTTAATAATCTATCTTGACTTCGTGAGTAACTCCATTTAAAATGGCAGGTATTTATGCACATATATTATTTTCATAATTTGTAATATACTCCTATAATGATGGATATGAGTTGTATATTCCTTCTAAACATATCATAAAATGAGACAACATATATAGTATTAGCAATAAATGAGTCTCTAACAAGCGTTGAGAGTCATAAGGATGGTTGGGGGAGAGCAACAAACAACTTATAGTCACTATGTATAGACACCTAAATTTGGTCTTTTATCCTTGACAACATTAGTTTTGACACTCTTTGGCATACGAGAAATGCGATATATTTTACTCTTTAAGCACATTATCCTCCTATCTATTTACCTATCCATTTTTAGTCACCTTCATCCGATGGTCATACATAGTTATGATTGACACAATCTACACAAGAACACCTTAGAAATCCTAGGCATGCATCCTCCAAACATAGATCCATGTTCCGTGACTCTATATAGTACTAACAACCTCACACCTTTGTCTATTGGCAATGTCCAATTGTGTTGGTAATGTCCAAAATTCTTAAATGGCTACTTTTCAAATTTGATAAATTCATTAGGTCGACCTAGACATGTTTCATGGGATGGCAGTAGGGAAATTAAGAAAGAGTCACCTATCCGACACCGACCGCATAGGTCATTCTTATATCTTCCACACTTCACACACCTCCCAAACACCTAAGGCACTCTCGCACATCTTTGATATCATTTCACAAGGCATATGCACATCTAAAATCTTCAAAGAGCATCCCTAGAGAAATCTATTAAGCTAAATTTAAATACAAACAGTTAAAATTGCTTGTTGTCAAGTGTCAAAGTTTAAGGGAAGGATCACATCTAGATTGCACATGATTTTGGACACATTGACATAAGTGGGTGGACTATGTGCGGTTTAAGCCCTATTTGGAGTAGTGATGCATAGGCAACACTCAACTATCACGAGTGTGTTTAGGTCAAACCAACCCAAAATGTTAATCTCTCAGTGTCTTGTTATCAAGCATGCATTGTTAGGGTTTGGACAAAGGTGATGTCACATAGGGTTTGTCACATCGATTGAAGGCATAAACACATTGGAAACTAGATTGAAAACACATGCAAAAGACTTACTAGTTTTAGGTTTGTACCCTATCCTAAACACTACAAAGAACCAAAAACCTAAGAGGTGCCATTTACCACATGCATCTCTCTGTCTCAAGTGTTGAGAATGGTCTTTGCCCTCAATTTTCACCTAAGCAATTGGTGACACACTTTTAGGCTTATTTTTACTAGTTGTTTTGAGATCCATCGATATTACTTGTGTCAAATAAGTTAACTATACATTTACATTTATCAATACAATTCAAATTTGATGTTTCTTGCTCTTATTTCTATAATTTGAATTAGTTAGCACAAGTTGTATTTATTTTCCGTATAAAACAATCAAAACAATAGCCTAGTGTTTTCTTTTGTGTTGAGGGTCTTAGATTTTCCACTACTAAGGTTTGGCTTTCAAGTTTGACTTTTTTATTTCCCGTATTGCATGAACAAATAATGTTTTAACCTAGTCTTCCTACGATTATTAATATTTATGATCCCTATTTTAAAGGTTTTTAAGATTTTCCGAGATCTTTGGTTTTTTAGGGGTTAGGACCGTTGTTATTTTGTACACATCATTTACTATCTAACCACTCTACAATGATGCATGATTTAGAAGCATCATTCCCTAATATGGTAGATTCTTCTTATTGTGTTGTACCCTATTATTATGACAATGAAAACATTATACATAATCATGCAGATGGTGACAATTAGATTGGTATGATGACAATATATCCTTGTATGATTTTAGTGAGGAACAAGAACAAACTAATGTGTGATGTGTTAATGCCTGATTTGATCCCATCCAAAATCATGACACGTCTCATATGTTTCTCTAAGATTGTTGATGTTGCCTGGTCATTTTGATCAATCTATCCGGTTTCTCGAGTCACCTTGTGCCCTTACCGAGCTCCAACTATTGAAAACATGTTGTCCTCCTATCAAATTGTCTATGTTTTTGCTAATGTATTAATGTTTCCTATATTTTTTCATCATTTTAATGACTTGTAGGTTTGATAGCAAAGGCAACATTATTGGCAATCTAATTGCAAACTTGGTCCTTCGAATATGGGGCCACTCGCCTTTGGAATTTGGCATTTTGTAGTTTTGCAAGTTGCAAATTGCAATTCTACCCCCGCGACCCGAAAAAGGAATATTCGAAGCATCTATGGGTATGCAAGCCTTATAAGCAGTTTTGTAACTTTTGGCAAAGTTGTAAAGCGTGATTACACTTATGAGCACTAGCAAAGGAATATTCCTTGTTTGACGACTTTTTCTATAAAGTTGAATATTCATGTAGATGTGTAAATTGCAAGTTCTTCCTCGAGGCTCGGTATAAGAAATATTCATAGAAATTTGAACGCTCTGAGGCATAAAGCAACTTGCATTATTGCAATACTACGAGTTGCACTTCCATCTCGAGGCCCAACAAGAAGGACATGTGGCATGATTTGGTGATGGTGGCCGGAATATTTTTACAACTTTGCAGGTTGGCATTTTCACAGATTTTGCAATGTTGCTAATTGTGCTTCCATCTCCAAGGCCCGACAAGGACATGTGGCGACATATGGTGGCATCATATAGTCGGGGAAACTTTGCAGCCCCGCAAATGGCATTTTCGAGTTTTTGCAATGTTGCTAATTGTGCTTCCATCTCCGAGGCCCGACAAGGACACGTGGCGACATATCCGGCATCATATAGTCGGGGAAACTTTGCAGCCCGACAATTGGTAGTTTTGTAGTTTTTGCACTACTACTAATTGGTCTTCTACCCTTGTTAACCCGAAGACAAGGACACTTGTCAACACCATGTGGATCATAAAAGCAAAACAAGTTGTCAAGCCACATAAGGGGACCAATCAAATGAACAAGTAACATGTCACTTAAGTAAGTCTGATGTGGCCCATCTATCCACATGTAAGGCCCATTTTCAAATACAAATTATGAAATCAACGGTCGTAAATATGAAAAAGTCAAGAGGATATGGCCTCCATTATTGAAAGCATGCGAGGGGTGTTATATAATTGAATCTCACGTTAAGTCCCACACTTTGCATTCGAATTTGGAGATTACTAAGTGTTTTGGAGCCCTAGAACGAGAAAGAGCCCTAATTTCTGCGATTGAGCTTCACGAAGATCATGTTCGAAGCTTTGATGATGTTTGAGGACTCTTGTTGATTCATAAAAGAGTTACAACTACCTTTGTGTGTGGGTAAGTTCTTGAACATGGCCTCTGTGTGTTTATGATATTGTGAGACTATGTCGGGCATTAGAGAAAGATCTTCAGACGTCCTCGATTATTACCAACTCGTTCACTAAGTTGAATTGTATCGCCCTTTTGCTCTAAAAGAATGAAGATCCAAATGATTGGTGTCTCAACCTCATCCAACCTTGCCTTCAACTTGGACAAAATAACAAATACAACCTTAGGCAATGCAAACTTGAATGATTTCCTTCGAGAGATTGCATATGGATAACAAGAAGGAAATCATGGAGAAAATTGACAATAGTGTCATTGCCCTAGCGGTTGCATTTCCCCATCAGCTCAATACCCGGAATTGATATGGGCTTGTGTAAAGAATTATGACCCAAAAACGAGGGAGGTTAGAGATGGGAGTAGTTTTTTGGTTTTATCAGTGAGTCCATATGCTTTTGATGAAATGTTAGGACTCCTAGATTGTAATGTCCCCTTTTTCGGGACATTAATTAAATTAAATATTGGAGACCTTTAATCCACCCTTCCCATGGATTAAAGGATAAAAAATTGGGAAAAATGTCATAACTCCTTTATTTTTAAATTAAATATTAATTCTCCTCTTATGTTTTTATTTAAAATAATAAAAAGGGGAAATTAATGTTTTAATTGGAGTGTGACTTTCCAGGAAAGAAGACCATTTTAAAAGTAACTCTCCTACATAGAGATTTGTGCCAAAAAGAGGAGGGAAACTTGGAGATTTGAAAAGCAAAGCTATAAAAGAAGATGGTGGCGACCCCTTGAGGGCATGTGGATGTTTTTATTAAAATTATCTTCATGCTTGAAGAGGGATGTATGCCCATGAGTGCTCATAACAAAGGTGTTTATTCAACACCACCATATTTTGGAGAGTGAAACCTTCTAGTGCTATTGTTGAGTGAATGTATGCATGATATATTCATCTTAAGTTTGGTGACTTAGTTTAAATATTGACGCATTTGTTTGTGGGATAAATCCACATGTTATTGCTCATTTTTAAAGTGAACTTAGAAGGGTTTGATGCAGTGTTACGCGGGGACGCGTCCCCGTTTTTAACACGTCCGGGACGTCCCGGACGTCCTGGGGACGCGGGGACATGGGGGAAATGTTTCCCCCACGTTTCCTTTTTGGCAAGTGGCGTGAAACGCCCTGGGGACGACTAGAGGGTGGCGGAAACGTCCCGGGGACGTTGGGGACGGCGGGGACGTCTAGTGGCTGCTGCGACTTTTCCAATAAAAAAATAGACTTTTAATACACAAAAGCACTTTTTTTTATTGTATGACTAATAGCATAAAAGTAACATTCCTAACCTAACCCTAACCCTAAAAGTGCTATTTTATGTTATAAATTTACAATATGGGCTCATTTCATATTCACACCAAGCAAGAGCAAGAGCAAGAACAAGAGGGAGCAAGAGGTATTTATAATTTTATTTGCATACTGATACATGTTAAAGTTTTTTTTTAAAAATTTAGATTATATTTACATTTGTTAGGGGTTGTTTTTAGCATTTGCATCTACATTCACAATGTAATCATGCATATAGTTTGTAGGATTTTTAAAAATGCATATTGCATAGGGTTTGGTTATACAAACTACAATGTAAATGGTTACATTTTTTTTTTTTTTTAATTACATTTTTATTTCTAGTTTAAAATTTATATTATTTTTGCATTTTTAGGGGTTGCTTTTTAGCATTTGCATCTACATTCATAATGCAATCATGCATATAGTTTGTGGGATTTAAAAAAATGCATCCCGTATGGGGTTTGGTTGTAAAATTTAAAATTTAAGTGGCTACGTTTTTTTAAATTAATTCATTACATAATCAATCAATCATATAGTTATGGTTGTTTTTAATTCATTGCAACAATCATCACCATGAGTTCTTCGAGGCCGAGTATGAGTATGAATCGGAGCATGAATCGGAGCGGGAGAGGGTTGAGCGGGAAGTTGAGATAGGTGGCCGTGGAAGAGTTGGTGATGCCACAATGGGGGAGAGTGAAGAAGGGACACAAAATGTAGTGGCAATGAAAGAATGGTAGTTCGAGGTTGGTAGTGCTACCAATTGCCCTCTCAAATGTTGTCCAAATTTGCCATTGGACCATTTGATAAAAAGAAGCCATTGCAACAATTTGCCCAAATAATTGTTAACCCCAAGTCCGGAGGGGGAGCAAAGTATGGAAGTGCAACATATGTGTCTTGACTTGGCATGGTAGTATCACTAGGACCAATGCACACTTGTTGCATCTTACGGGAAGGGGGTTAGCACTTGTAAGGGTCTTTCACTAGAGCAGAGAGAGCTAAGATGGTGAGAATCTTCAATGGAAATACCACGGACAAAGTGCGAAGTTTGTGGTTCTACGGCTAATACTCCATTGAGCGCTCATAGGACTCGCACACTTACTAATACTTTGGTTGGTTCTAGTTTTGAAGTGTCGAAGTGGAAGCAGAGGGAAGAGAAAGGCCATGGGGCAGCCCCAAATTCGATTATTGACATGTTTGATTCAAAGTCAAGGGAAGAGGCGAGATGATGTTATTGGGAAATTTTTCTATCTTTCTTTGGTATTCCATTTCTCTGCTGCTCGCTCTCCTTATTACAAGGAGGCTATGGCTAAGGTTGCAAAAGTAGGTACAAGTTATGTGCCTCCTGGAGACACAAAACTCAGGACAACAATCTTGGATAGAAACTATTCCAAGGTTAATGTATTGATGGAGGAGATGAAGGTGACATGGGTGTCACATGGATGCGGCATTATCATGGATGGGTGGACGGATATTAGACATCGTCCTCTCATCAATATCATTGTCTCTTCGCAAAATGGACCGTACTTCTTGAGAGCAATTGATTATTCTTGGGAAGCGAAAAGACGCCGAGTTTTGATGTCAGATTTTGAAGGATGCCATTGAGGAGGTTGGACCTTCAAATGTTGTCTGAGTTATCACAGATGCGACTTATGTGTGCGAAGCGGCGAGCTAGCTAGTGGAGCAGAATATAGGCATATTTCTTTGGACTCCATGTTGTGTGCATGCCATGAACAATGCACCTTTGAAAGACATAGGGAAGATTCGGTGGGTTAACCGAGATAGTGGACCGACGCAGAGAGATGTGCAGAAGTTCATATGCAATCACCACACATCATTGGCACTTTTTCAAAAAAATTCGAAGAAGGAATTTTTGAAACCAATTGACACCCGCTTTGCATCCTATTTTATTTTGTTGGAGAGGATGTTTGAGTTGCAAGAGCCCCTGCAAATTATGATTATGACACAAGATTGGACTAGGTGGCGTGAGTCCAAGACAGATCAAGGGAAAAGAGTGAAGGAAGTGGTGTTGCGGGAAACATTTTGGGTTGATATGAAATACATCATGTCAATTATAGCTCCAGTTTTTAGTGTCACCAAATATGGGGATTCTATGCACCCCAATCTTGGTGAGATTTACGAGTGCATTGATAGCATGCTTGGGCAAATGAAGGTAGTTATTTGGGTGAGGGACCCCACTTTGGAGCTTTATAATGAACATATACTGACCCATTATTCGGTGAAGATGGGAGAAGTTCAACACTCCTCTTCATATGGCTACGTATGCACTGAATCCCAAATGGTATGTGGAGAGGCCAGGCAGAGTTGTCCCATTAGATGATGATGAGGTGAAGAAGGGCCTTATGAAGGCTTTTAAAAAAATGTACACTCCACAAGAGGCTTCACAGATCATAATGGAGTGGCTCGACTTCACTAAACTCGATGGGTACAAAACATCTGCGAAGGCAGACAGGGTAACATTAGCAAAGGAGAAACCAGTGAGTTGGTGGCGACTATATGGGCTTCCAGGATTGCTGCGACCACTTGTCATTCGCCTCCTTTCCCAGGTTTCTAGCTCCTCTACCTCCGAGAGGAGGCCGGTCTACGTATGGTTGGATACACTCTGTTAAGAGGAATAGGCTTACCTCTACGAGAGCGGAGAAGCTTGTGTATTGTGCACACGTGCTTTGCGTCTTATAGATCGCAAGATACACGAGTACAAGCAGGACACTAGCATTACGGTGGGATGTAGATCCCGAGGAGCCGAGGCGAGTTGAAGAGGACAACACTATGCGGCGAGGATTGATTGATGGGCTTACCTTTGAGGACGAGGATGCTAGTACCGGCGAGGAGGAGTTCATAGATATTGCTTGGATGCGATTCGATTTTTAGGCTAATACTTGTAGTTGTCCTCTGTTTTTGTAATATTGACAATAGACAATTGTTGGTGTATTTGGCTATGAAATTAATGATATGAATATTAGCTATTGTCACTTGATCAATCATATTTTATAATGGTTTTACTTTTATATTTTGTAATATTAATATATTTGAAATTTCAAATTTCAGCTCGTCTCATATTCAAAATTCAAATATGTATTATGAATTTTCAATTTATGACATTAACATATTGATATTATAGTGTATTTGATGTTTATGAGTTCAAGTTTCACCTTATTTAAATCTCAAATGGTTTTATTTCAGCTTATTTATATAATTTAGTCACTATATCTTTTTATTTTAAATATTTATATATTTTTTAATCAAGTCCCCCTGCCGTCCCCAAAATTTAGAAATTTTTGCCGTGTTAAACCCCGTCCCCCATCCCCCGTCCCAAGTAACTATGGTTTGATGTACTTTTGTTATTCTTGTTGTTCATTGCTATTATTTTTTTTTAGCTATAACAACTTGAATGAGAGTTCATTTTGACATGATTCATTGGTAAATAAGCTAGATATGAAATTTGGTTTGTGTTGGCTTTAATTTGAAGTAAATGGGGACTTATTTTGGTGTGTTAGAAAGCTAAAAAAGTGTTAGAAATGTTTTAATTATTTTCTCTAACCCTAACGACTTGATCTGGGATTTTTGGGCCTGTTTTGGGTGGGTTTGCATGCTCGAAAAATTTGTTTAATAGTGCATTAGAAAGCTCTAAGAATCTAGTTTATTATGCACTTTGTTTCATAGAAAAATATGGAGTATTAAGTGAGTTTTGAATTTTTACAGTTTCAACTGTCTATGAGCTATTTTTATTTAATATCTGTTATAAAAATCTGAACTGGATAAGATTGGAATTCCAATTTATTCTCCCATCTAACCCACCACCTTGGCTACTTCCAACCCCATTTTGGGTTGTGATTAAGCGGCATTGGGTTGTTTGAAGTTGAATTAAGAGGATCTAATATTTCTTGGTTCTATTTGTGTTGAAGCCTATTGAAATCCCCATTGGTATAAAAGGGGACATCACGGTGGTATCAAAGCATCTTTCTTATACATTGGTATCGTTTTTGTTTAAATCATGAGGTTGACAAGTGAAGAAGAAATGAAAATGTAGTTTAGAGATGGGGAAATGGTTTGATCCTCCACACCTTTCGATAGATGTGTTGCATATCATTCTAGAGGAAAGCGTGAATTGTTTTTCCATAATAAAACATTCGGATTATCAAACGGTGTTTTTTGCAATGAATTCTTTGATGATCCATTTGGCTAGTCCTAGGTTTTTGAGACATTCAAATCCGGATGTGAGGCTTGTAATTATCACTTGTATTAGTGAAATTATGAGGATAACAGTTTCGGAACAGTTGTACATTGATACCACCATGAGAGAAATTTTTGAACTCATGATAGGGAGTTTTCAAAGGCTTTGGGACATCACAAACCCTTACTTCAGTAAGAGGGTTAAGATCTTGGAGAATATGGCTAAGGTGAGATCTTGTGTATTGATGTTAGATCTAAAATGTGATGATATTTTTCCCCACATGTTTGAAGTATTCTTCGTTGTCCTACATGATGATCATTCACAAAATATAATGGTTGCAATGCAAACCATCATGTCCCTAGTGTTGAATGAATATGAGGATCCCCCACAACAATTGTTATCCATACTTGGGGAAGGTTTGAGTCAAGAGGAGTCATGTATTGCTCATACTTTAGCCAAAAGTGTTTTGGATCAATGTTCAAGCAAAGTGAAGGCATATATGTTAGCAAAGTCTCCTATGAAGATAGAAGGATCAGATCTACAAGGTATGAACTTATTGGTACTTGATGAGCTTTTTTGGCTTCTAATGGTTGCGTGCATGATGAAGGGAAAATGATGGCAAAAAAGCATGTGATGGAAGACAAAGAGAGGATAGTTCTTCATGAGGATTCCTATGGAGGAATCGACAAAACAAAAAAATCAGATTTAAGGGAAGAAAGCATGAACAATGACACCACTATAGAAGGGTATACCAATTCTTGCATCATTTCTTTTAATGCATCATTTTTGTCTACTTTCATGTTGCCAAAAGAGGAAACCATAGAGCATTCATCTAGTGGTAATAATCTGTTGATGCTTGATAAATTATTGGTGCCTACTAACTACATTGAGCTGGACATGAGTAGAAAAAAATCAGTTTTGAAGAGGGAACATGAGGGTGGCATGGGTAGAAGTTATACCCATGAAGAAGAAACATTTCCGGGTACTTTAAACCATTCTCAGCTTGTTGGTCTGCGCGTAACAGCGGTCATTAGAGAGAAAATAAATGTCTTTATTCACCCAAAGATGAAGTTTAAGGAAGGCCCACATGAATTTCAAATAAGGTTGCATGATTCCAAGATAGAAAGTGATGTTTGGCTCGAAAAATCTAAGGAGTATGAAGGTGTTCCATGGCACAAAGGTATGATGGGCAGCCCCAATCATGTTGTTGCAAACGAATGACTTTCTCTCATAAGGGGAATCCATTGGCAGTAACGAAAGGTATAAGTTTCCTTGGGATTATGGATGCATGAGTTATATTTCTGATTTTCTCTTTTCTTATATGTATGATGGAATAGAAACAATGGGGTATCATCATGCACATGCTACTTCATGGTATGAAGAAGTGAGCAACAACTTTGAATTATTTGTATTGCTACTTTCATGTACTTATGAGATGATCAAGTTAAATATTCTATTGTTCTTATACCATGGTGAGTTTCAATTTTGGGTCATAAGGAAGGTTGTTGGGATCATAAAAGAAATAGGGGAGAATGAATCTACAAAGAGATATTTTGTTTCCCCAAGCAAGAGAAATCAGATTGTGGTTTGGGTCTTGAGGAGGAATGACAAAGGACATGTTTGGTGGTTCCAAATGCTAATGGTCTCACAAGGTAACACTGTTGTACCATCTTCTTTTTATGTGTTGTTTCTCATGTTTGTTGGCCAAAAAATTAGTATTGTTGTTTTCAACATCTTTTGTTGGCTCTACACTTGGTTTGCCACCATACATATAAGGAATGTCATAGCAAGGATGAATTTTCGAATTGTTGAAGTTTGGTGGGTCAATTATGAGTTGTTTTTAGTGCCTACATCATTGACATTCGGAGCTACAGGAAGAATTATGGATATTATAGTAGTTGCACCATTATTCCACTTGCTTATCCACATCATGCTTGTTGTCACAAGCAAGAAGGCAACCATAAGAAATGGTAATTTTCAATTTTTAAGCCTATTCTAATCACTCATGATGAATGTTTGGTTGTTGTCACTTCGTTGGATAGTAGGATACACATTTCCCATCATGAGTTGGACAATTTGTTGGGGTTATGGACAACGGTAAGTACGCAGCCCAGAATACTCTTTTTGGTGTTCCAAGCATTCACTCTTGGGAAAGGAAAAGTTCTCCCACCTCAAGGTAATTGTTTGAGTACATCTAGTGTATGGCACCACTACATGATGAATTTTCAAGTAGGCATGATGACTGATTTTTGTTGTGAAATGAGAAAAGATTTGGCATGTGTTTTCGTACTTTTTGGGATACCTTCTTTGCACCGTTGGTTAATACAGAAAATGCATGTTCATGTGGCTCATACCTTGAGGATTCATGCCCAAGAACCTAAAAATCAAGTGAAGGAAAAGAGGGGAGTATTCTACCCTTTTCTAAGACTGAAAGGGATTGGTCCTGTTGATGATGATCTTTTCTAATGAACCGTCAGATTCGTAGGAAACCTTAGGTTGGTGAGACGTGCGCCCTAAGGTGACCTCTAGTTTTTAAAGAAGTTGGCTCTTCTCTAGTTTTAGGAGTAGGTTTAGAAAAAGCATGTAAATGACTGAAATAAATAGGCGATGCGCCAAATTTTAAAAAGAAATGAAAAAATATCTGAGATCTTTATAAGAATAGTTGAAGGGCCAAACAACATGATCTACTACTCTAATAATGCAAAAAACTGAGGAACTGAAACAAATAATAATAAACGAAACAAGGAAATTCTAAGGGCATCAAGCACGATGAATTTCCTAACTCATTTAGAACTACCTTTCATAAAAGAAATGAAAGTTCAGAACATATGAAAATCCAATTTGCACAAAATAAGAACTCTTTAATCATATAGAGAAAGGGTACATAAGGCCCATGAAAGCACAAATTACACTTCTCTTCTATGGAAAAGGCTTGCTAAGGCTAGATAAAACATACAGAACTCTCCACTTTTCTCATTTGTCCTCCTTGGCTCCAAATTCCCTCTTTTCTTCTCTTATCTCGCCTCCTTTTATAGGAAACATTTTTTCCTCTGTCACTTTCAGCTACCACCCTTTGCCTTCAATTCTGATAAGGCCTTGCACTTATCCTTTTGGCTCCTGCCCCTAGTATTTTAAATGCAACGCCGCCATTGTCTTCCCTATTAATTTAGATATTTGACCTTCATGGTTTTGGAATAAATATTTCATCCCTTTATAGAAATCACACACCTACTCCCTTCTTGGTATTTCCACTGAGTCCCTGTCTGATTAGACTCCTCATTTGGGCCACGTGGAGGGCTCATGCTCGCTTAGGGTCCTCCTTCCTTTTGGGCTATATCAAACATGTGTCGGACAGACACGTGGAGTGTTTATGCGAGTTTGAGAACCCACTTGAATGTTCGAAGTTGGGGATGCGCTATGAGACATGTGGAGACCGCCATGCAAGCATTTCATACTTAGTCGTTACTAGCTTTTGATCAACCGAGGGCATCTAGAGTCTGGGGACAAAATACTTAACAAAAGAGTCATAACAAAATAATATAATCAGTTTGGCGACTCACCAAGGGACTCGTGCTGCCATGGAAGAATCCGATATCTCATGCCTTCCCAAAATTTCAAAAATTACGGCTAACCACAGGTCTTTTATAGCATTCACAAAGAAGCCTGATACCCGAGCCATTCTTCTTCCGTCAGGTAGGTTCTTCGCTGCAAGGCTTGAAAAGCTTGGTCCAACTCGATTATCTCCCTATGGGAGAAACCTTGAAGGCTCTACATGACCACATGTAAGTGGAACTCTAGTTGTATGATAGGATTAATGATGGCCTCAACCTTAGTGACACTGGAGTCTTCCTTCAAAGACTGGAAGATCATCTTGTCTTGGCACTTAGCGATCAGAAGCTACTGAATTTGGTCTTTGGATAAGACCGTAGACTCGTTTGGGAAGGGAGAGGGGAAACCAAGCTGTACTAATTCATTGATATTTTGTTTTCTTTCCCTCATACCCCGCAAAATTTGTCTTTAAGAGATTCGACACTTGATAGAAGCTTTTTCACAACTCAGAATCTCATTGATCTTTGCCGTCATCAACCGCATGTCGGTAATTCCTACGCTCTAAAGAGCGAGATCTCAAGCGTCGTAGAGAGTTACGAATTAGGAGTTTTGACTCCTGGACCTTGGCGGATAAGGCGTTGTTGATGGTAGAGACTGCACTTTCTACCCTAGAGCACAATTCATGTGCATTGGATATAAATCCGAGCGTCGGGGCTAGATTTTCTGTAGTGGTGGCGATCCTATCACAACATGAGGCATATAGACCTTGTACTAATGATACAATTCCAACTTTCGAGATTCTTGACCCAATTGGTTGGTCAAGTCCTTGACCATTTTATCAGAAGATTTTAACTTGGCCTAAAGGCCATCTTTTTCTGTGAAAGCGAATTAACCAGGGCCTCGGTGGTGGTGAGCTTAGCTACCAGAGATTTTTCCTCTTCTTGAGAAGCCACAAGGGCTTGCTTGGTCGATGTGTCCCTTAACTCCCTCTTGAGTTGGTCTACCTCTCTGTCCTTGGCCTTAAGCTCAGCCATGTGGCCCATTGTTGTAGCTTCTACCTTTTGGAGGCTAGCCCATGCCTTTTCAGCTAATTGTTGAGCTTCAAATAGTCAGTAGTGACTACCACCACCGTTTCATTCATCAACTCAACTTTGTCCTGAGGCCGGAATTCAGCGAGGTCCACTGCGATAGCATTAATGGAATAGTCATCATGGTGCATTTATTTCACGGGCTTAGATACCTGAGCGACAAGGTGAGCAATGGTTAAGGAGCCCTATTGATGATCATAGAGGGATCAAATCTGCTTGGTTGATTGAGCCATCAGCTCCTTCTTTCTCTGCTTTGATCTCCTTTGATCTCGGGCTACCTGGCGGCCTCTCGTTTAACTCCAAACTCGAAGGAAGAGACCATCCCTCCCACAAATGGGAAACCAAGTGGCAAACCATATGGAAGTCAGCCATGGCGATTGAGATACCAGATACCAGGGCTGACGAAGGGGGCGTGATGATGCGAGGCGAGAAGCTCGGGATGGCGCAAAGTAGGGTACCACGGAAGTAGAGGAGCGCAAGGCAAAGGAAGGGGCTAGGATGTAGTGACAGACTGAAGGATTCCTTCTGAATAGGAAGGTGGAGGTGGAAGCATTACAGAGAGTCAAGCCTTAAGTGGTGGGCTTCAGGAATCGCGATTGATTTTATCTTCTTGCGGACTGGGCTGGAGAGATACTCTCCTCTACTCTAGCTTCTAAGAGCTCGGGGGATGGAGAAATTTGAGGAGTCTAGAAAGGAGCGGCCGATGAAGGTACCTCAGGTATCCATTGTTGTAGCTCAGAGGACCCCGTGGTTGACCTGAGAGGTTGCTCAGAAGTGAGGACAAGTACATCCTCATTGTCTGCATCGAGTCATGCTCGCGTCCCACTTATCCTCTCATGGCTCGTCAGTAGAAACTTATTCGAAGTTCTGTGTGGTTTGGCTGATTTCCTACCTATATTTCCAAAAGCCCTCGATCTTCCTGGAATTCCAGTCCTTTCTTTAAGGTTGCTTTCATCCCTTTCCCAATCGTTAGAGTAGGGTCAAATGCATTTTTCACTAGATGAAATGACTCCCAATTCGGAGTGGGGATATCCTGGAGTTCGATGAAGATCTCAGGTGCTTCAACCTTGGGGCTTCATCATGAATCAAAAAATGGTCTCGATTCATGTTTGCAGGGGACTTTGATTTTATTTGTAGACAAGGTTTTAGCTATTTTTCCATCCGGATCATACCTCCATGAGTCCTGGATCAAGGTGAAGCCATAGGAGGCCAACTTTCGAAATAGACAATGGTCTCGCCTACCTCTTGATTACAGTAATCCCTCCCCTACTAAAAGGGAGGTCATAGATTGCTTTCTTCTTTTGGTCAAGCCGACCTCCAAGTCTAGACAACGAGCTGTCGAGTGACCTCGAGACCGATATCCGAGGTGTGAGAATCCTTGAGAGCATGAAGGATTTGCCTCTGAATCCATGGACTTGAATCATAGAATGACCTCTGGACAAAGAAGTAGTCGATGGGGTGCAATGGGTCTGAGAAGATAGACCGTGTAGAGTCATTCATTTTGTTATCGATCCCTTCAAGATCGAGCTCTAGCAAAAGAGGCTCCACAAAAGCATTGAAAAAATCGTAGACGTCCAAGAACGAGATAGTACATGGGTCCACGTAGATGCTGGGATAATATTTGTGGAATTCACCTCCACATCCCATAGGGTTAGGGGCATGAATTGACCGAAATACTGAGCATTTTGGTACAGAATGAGGTGAAAAAGGAAAGACGAATACCTAAAGGTGGACGTCATTGAGAAATGCTTGAGTTGTTCACAAATTGACCCTGTTATGACTTCCGCGAAGTCGAATTTATATCTTTGCTTTGTGTTGACGGTCCTCATTCGGAATATAGCCGCCATCATCCGCCGATCCTCAACGCGTCTTTATTAGAGTCCTTCCCTAAAATAAAAGCCAACATAGAGCAGACATCCTAAGCATCAGGCTTGAGGGACTTTAAGGGGATGGGGAAATCGGGAACCCCCAATGCACTGGAGTCTAATTGTCTCAGTTCCTTGGTAAGGGTCACAACCTTTGTTTGACACTGGACCCATATGTTCTGGAGCTTGGCTATATCATAGAAACTAGCCAACTGATCATAGTTCAGGGCTAACATGTCCCTAATGGCATGCAGTGTGATTGTAAAAGTTAAATTTCGGCCCTTGATGGTATGGTTTCCTAAGTTGAAACTTTCCACGCACATTTGTATGAGCTCTGGGCACGGGTGTGTGAGAGGAACCATGTATTGGGCAAGAGTAGTGCTCCAAGTCCTAACACCAAATGACTCCAAGTCTCCCTGAAGGTTGAACCTGACACATGCCACTTCTCTCAAAGCTTTAGGCCTTTTGTTGAGACTGGGCTCGAATATATCATCGGTGGGGTCGATGACCAAGCAAAGGGTCATTGTATCGAGATAATGAGTCTAGGTATTTTACCTTTGGATGGTCTTTGTCGAGGAGGTATGGGCTATCCTGCATAGGACTTTGTTACCTGAGCAAAGCTAGAGGTGGTGCTAGCCATGGTGATCTTGAATTTCTTTGAATGACTCCAGATCTTTTGGAAACTTTGATATTTGTCGATAAAATCTAAATGCTTCAGAATGATCCTATCGAACAAGCTCGAGAGGCCTTTAATAGCCGTTGCTACCCCAGGAGTAAAAACTCATACGTGCCCGAAGTTACTTCTCATAATGCTTCCTTTAAGTGAGAGACCCGAGGTGCCGAACTTGGTGCCCTTGATAGATCTTGCATTGATTGTGGATCTTTTATTTAGGAAAGAGATCTTTACCTTTGATGACGACTTTAATGTGAGAAGACGGCAGGGGCACTTTTTCGATATATCAAAAGTGACGCGGTCAGGGGCGGTGAAGCACATGGCAAAAACATCGAACAAAAGCAGAGGCTCAATAACAAAACTAAAACTACAAAACAGACAACAATATATACATATGGTACAATTTTAGAAGATACTTAAATGTAGGCTTCAGATGGATCCCATTTACTGGAATCGCTAAGGATCTCCTACCATGATTTTGAGCTCGAATGAGTTATGTTGCTTGTATGCACTAATTATGAATGGTCCAATCCATAAGGGGTCAAACTTTCCATGGTTCCCGGGTTTAGCTGCTCTAGCATCCCACTTTAAAACGATGGTTCCGATTTGGAAGTTTGGCTCCGATGTCTTTTGATCGAACCATGTCTTAACTATTTGTTGGTGATTAATCATGGCCTCATGGGTGAGTTCACACTTTTCCTAGAGTTCTACCAACTCGGCGAGCCTTACTGACACTGCCCCACTCTCCTATCTCAAATCCTTTCAGCAGTTGTAATGCGGGAATCTCCAAAGAGATTGGCATTACAACACTTTTCCCATAGACCATTTCATATGGCAAAGCTTTTAGGATCTACTTTGGAGTGATCTGATTGGCCCATAAGGTTGTTTTAACATGCTCATGCCACAACCTTTTATGCTCATGTCCCATCCTTTTAATGAGTCTTATTAGATTCTTATTTGTAGACTCTGTCAGGTTGTTCCCTTGTGGGTAATAGTTAGAGGATGTCTTTAAATATATCTCGTGTTTGACCACAAAATCAGACACCTTAGCTCCCAGGAAAGCTTTAGCATTTTCAGATATAATGGTGTGGGGGGAACCAAAACGAGTAGTGATATCCCGCAAGAGTCCTAGGATCACATCTTCAGTAGACTCCTTAAGTGGGACTACCTCCATCCACTAGGTGAAATAATCAGTTGCCATGAGAATCCACCAAGTGTTTGGCACTTGAAGTCGATTAACCATTCCAATGAAATCAAGACCCCATTGTGCGAAAGGTTCCTCAATTAAAATGGGGTTGAGGGGCAATGTTGTGTTTCTTCGGAAACCTATGTAAACTTGACAAACCTTACATTTGTTTGTTTCCACCTGACTATCGGTGAACAAGCTAGGCTAGAAGTATCCTACCTGCAAAATCTTTATAGCAGTGGTTTGGGCCGAAAAATGACCACCCAAGTCTCTGTGATGTAACTCTCTTAAGACTCTTTTGGCCTCTTCATCTTCAAGGCATCTCAACATCAACCCATTAAAATTCCTCTTAAAAAGGAAACCATTAATTATAGCAAAATGAGTCCCTTGTTTCCTGTAATACCTTCTCTTTTTCAAGGGGAGATGGCTAGGATACTCTCTAGTTTGAATAAAATGAATTTTGTCTAGAGACCCACCCCTCGGGCCTATCCTCCTGTAGGTACATTATCTTTTCCAACTCATCAATTTGGGGACCGGTTCTTGTGTCAAATATTGACACAATCCCTTGCCTCTTATGAGCTTCGTGGGCTTTATTTCTATGTCATATTCCAGAATTTTGGTTATCCAATTTTCCCTTTTTTCAGTTATCTCACCCTCCATTATATACTCTTTGACGCTGGGGTGAGCTACCATGACCAAAATTTTGTTGTGTGTGACCAAGTGTCTGAATTTCTTCAAACCTTTGACTATGGCATAGGCTTGCCTTTCCATAAAATTGTACCTTGTTTCATAGTCGTGAAGCATTTTTGAAAAGAAGGCAATGGGGTGTTCCTCCCCCTTGTCGCTCTCCCTTTTGGGTTAACATAGATGCTATGTTATTTTCCCCATATACATACATGATGAAATCTTTTGAGAAGTCGGGGTTGTGGAGTACAGGGGCCGATGCGATAGCCTCTTTGATCAATTCAAAATACTCGTCGACCTTCCTCAATCCATTTGAAAACTAGATCTTTCTTTAGCATGAGAGTAATGGGGCGGATGGTCCCCACAAAATTTGATATAAACCTACCGATGAAGTTGATCTTTCCTAAGAAGGATTGAACAACCTTCTTGTTGACCAATAGGGGCAGCTCCAAGATGGCCCTGACTCTCTCAGGATCAATGGAAACTCCTTCCTTTGACACCACATGCCCCAGGAGTTTTCCTTGGGGAATGTTGAAAATACATTTCTTGGGATTCAAAGAGATCCCAAATTTTTGACATTTTTAAAACATGGCTTCTAAAGCATCAAAATGCTCCTCCGTCATTTTGGTAAACACAATGAGATCATCAAGGTATATGAGGATTACCTTGTTTATCAACGCCCCAAATGCGTGTCCATGGCTCTTTGAAAAGTAGCCCCTATGTTTGTGAGCCCAAAAGGCATCTTTGCATAGGCAAAAGTTCCCCATTTAGTCGTGAAAGTAGTTTTATGTTGATCCCCTTCTGCGAGCCATATTTGGTTATAACCCGAGAAGCCGTCCAACAGGGAAAACATCTCGAATCCTTAATGCTCTGTAAAATTTGTTCCATAGAGGGAGGGGATAATGGTCTTTTAGGGAGGCTCTATTTAGATCCCTGAAATCTACGTAGAGTCGGATTTCACCATTTTTCTTTCTTACTGGAACCAGGTTGGAGACCCACGTTGTGTGCTTGATTGGAAAAATGATGCGAGCTTCCAACAATTTTCTCAACTCTTCGGCCATGAGGGCCTCCACTTTAGGATTCACATGTCTCTATTTCTATCGCATAAGCTTAGCCCCTTCCTCTAGATCAATGGTGTGTTGGATAATATCTTTATCATAGCTGTGAAGATCGTCATATGTCCAGGCCATCACCTTGTCATACTTGTGACACAAAGCCACGAGTTGGTCTCTATCCTTTTGGGTTACTGACTTGCCGACTTTTAGTCGCTTATCCTGGCTATTTCTAGCTCTACATAATCCTCTTTTACTGCTTCGAACCTCCTTCAATCTGAGCTAGCATCATCTGAGTCAAAAAGGTTTTCAAGCATAATTAGTCCTCTTGGGAGCTTGTTCGTCTTTAACTGTATTACCTGGTCTCCATATGCTTCTTCAACCTTGGACTGGAGTTGATTTGCAAACTGATCAGACTGTTGGAGGAAATGTATGACCTATCGGTCATTATCAAACACCTGCCAATGATGGAGGTTGTTAGGGATCGAGGGGCGAATGATTACCTTTATGGAGTCTTTATTTTCTAGAAGGTCTTGGGTTGGGTCAAACTAAGACCCAATGGTAGCCATTCTATCTGCCTCTGCATTTTACTCGGGAACTACCTTAATGTTGAAAGCTTCAAAATCATCTATTAGATCCCAGACTCGTTCTCGCTGCTAGGATCTCATCCTTAGGTTCTTAGTGGCGGCGGTATTCCTTACTTATGTGACCACTAGTTATGAGTCATCAAATACCCTTAGCTTCCTGATACCTTCCTTTGGGTGGTGCATAAACCATGCACCAAGGCCTCATATTCCACTTTGTTACTAGTACAAGAGAACTGGAAACGTACTGACTGGAGAATCTTCCTATCGATTGTAGAGGTGAGGCAAACTTGGCTCCTGAGCCATTCTTACTTCTAGTCCCATCGAAATATAAGCTCCATATTGGAGGGTCGCCAGGAGAGTCTGTCCCTGGTACATCACCCTCACTTTTTACCTTTGGGATTGTGGGGTTTTCGTCAAAAATGACGTAAGTGCCCAAGCCGGTTGAATTGAAGTTTCCAAATGGATCTCTAGGGGAATATTAGATAGATGGTCCCCCTCTTGGGGTTCTCCACCCTCTATATATAGCTCTTCTTCTCACTTGATCATAGAATGGTAGGCCTCAAAACTAGAAGGTACTTGGTTTGTTATATGTTCCTTGGAGAGTGGTTCAGACAAGACCTTCATCTTGGACCCATACTTGGTGCATAGGATTAAGTGGGACCAATCCAAAGACATGTATCTCGCCAATTTTAGCTATGAAGTCTCGGGAGAGGCAGAGCCCAAAGATCGGTGGGACATTAACCACCATGATATCTTGGTGAACTGTTATATTTGGATAGGAATAGAGTTGTAATGGGAGTCCCTTGATAATTCCTATAGTTGGCACAAACTTCCCATCCATAACTCCCTTCTTCAAGGGCTCATACTGGACTCCTAAAGCATCTACTATTACCTGAGGCATGACAATAGTGCTTGCGCCAAAATCTATCATGGAATTATGTAGTAACTTCTTTCCTATAATAAGAGTAAAAAAGAATGGGTTAGGCCTCGGTTTACTCACTTCTTCCTTTTGATTTACCAATATGGATTCGAAGGCACCCATGTGTCTTTGACTTGTCCTTTCATGAGACCCACCACGGTTGCATCCTCCTCCAATATTAACGCCCCTTGGAGCAGCTCCTTCTGCTCGGGAATGCTTAAGAGATCCCACAAGGATGCGCTGGCAAGTGCCTTTTTCAGTTGTTGGACTACATTGATGGGTCCATCTAGTTGATGCTTCGTCCTCTCCTTCTCAAGGTGATAGACCTCCGTCTCATTTATAGTTGGTTGGGGAACTTCTTTCGTCTTTGGCAATGACACATTTATAATAGTCACAGGCTCTTTGTACACCTTGTTGACCGCATTGGAAGCTAGTGTGTCTTCCTCGATGATCCTTTTCTTGAAGTGAGTATTGTAGTTGAAGCGCATGAGGCTTTTGAACATATGCCTCATTTATAAAAACGAACTCCTCCCCCTCTACCCAAGAGAAAAGGGCATGCTCTGGCACAATCTCAGCCTCTTGTTCTAAAGACATTCCTTGCATTTGGGCGGTGAAAGCAGTGCTTTGGGCTCCCTCAGATTGATGAGGTCCAATTGCGCATGTGTCATAACCCTCTCTTACTCGTTGCTTGGCTATCCTTAGCTACAAGTTCCCTTAGGGACAGTCTTTCGGCATATGAGGATTATTGCAAGGGAAGCACCAGGTGTTAGGTTCCTCGGCTAGATGATTTTTTTAGGGACGACCTCTCTCTTGTTATTTGGGGTGGTGGTTCAAGTGACGTGGGGCACGGGGACTATTTGATTCGATGGTTGAGTAGTTGGTGGCCTTTGAGCATTCTAGTATGTAGATGGGTAAGTGGGTCGGCTACTTTGGACATTTTGATAATTTTGCTTTGGATAAGTGGCCTGATTTCTCTTAAGGTTTACTATCTCATTTGAGAGACTTCTCAAGATGTTTCTCATCTCGTCCATCTTGGGGAATGAAGATGAGGCAATGGTAGCGGTAGGAGCTGGGGCCGCATCTCATTGTGGGGTAATTGTATAGAGAAGGTTGAGGTCGACACTAGGTTTGCACTTGCGGAAGGGGGCTATGTCAGGATTTATGGGAAAAAGAGTTTTGGGAGGAAGCTTCCCTGCATCTATTAGATTGTTCTCAGCTTGGACCGCAAGGCTATAGGCTTGTGGCAAAGAATCCCCTCCTAATGACTGAATCATTACCGAAATATCTAAATTTAAGGATTTTAAGTAGAAAACAATAGCCATACCAGTGGTCTAGCCAAGACTGGAATCCTTTGCCAAGTTTTGTGGAACTGGGTGTTGAAATCTATCATCAACTCTTGCCGACTCTTTTTGATACCAATTAATTGTAGTAGGAGTGATGATCGAGTCTCCTTTCTTGTTGAACCTTGCTACAAATGTTGTTCCCAACTGGTCCCAAGTACTGATAGTGTTAGGGGTCAAGGCTCGGTACCATTCCAGGGCCCTCCCTTGAAAGAGGTAGCCATTAATCATAAGGCAACATCTTGCTCCCTTATATAATGTATCAACATATCTCCGCTACGTCTTAGAGATGTTCCTCAGGGGTTTTGAAGTCTTCACCGTTAAACTTGGGCAATGCTTTCAACGCATTAGCTGGAATAGGATTCCATACCACCGGGGTGTGGGAAAAATGAGTGGGCTTCCCTGATCCCATGAAACAAATGGTCTCAACAATGGAGGCTGAAGGTGTGTCATAGTGATAGGTATAAGGGTCCTTGTTGACTGAGTGAAGGGCCTACCTAGTGGAGGGGTTGAGAGAGTCTGGTCCGAGGGGGACAAAGACCTCTGAACCTATCTTCCTCTTTTGTGTTGTGGAGGGGATAGTTGCAAATAGTCTATGAGACCTTCTTCCCTCACTTTTGATCTCATTTGCATTCGTTGATAAATCTTGGTTGCTGCTTTAACCTATAGGAAAGATTAATGTCCTTCTGGGAGTGCCAAGAAATTTTTGACGATGATCTATTATGATGAATCTTCAAAGTCATAGGAAACCTTAGGTTGGTGAGACGTGCGCCCTAAGGTGACCTCCAGTTTTTAAAGAAGTTGGCTCTTCTCTAGTTTTAGGAGTAGGTTTAGAAAAAGCATGTAAATGACTGAAATAAATAGGCGATGCGCCAAATTTTAAAAAGAAATGATAGAATATATGAGATCTTTATCAAGAATAGTTAAAGGGCTAAACAACACGATCTACTACTCTGATAACACAAAAACTAAGGAACTGAAACAAATAATAATAAACGAAACAAAGAAATTCTAAGGGCGTCAAGCACGATGAATTTCCTGACTCATTTAGAACTACCTTTCATAAAATAAACAAGAGTTCGAACATATGAAAATCCAATTTGCACAGAATAAGAACTCTTTATTCATATAGAGAAAGGGTACATAAGGCCTATGAAAGCACATATTACACTTCTCTTCTTTGTGAGAGGTTTCTTAAGGCTAGATAAAACATACGAGAACTCTCCGCTTTTCTCCTTCCTCCTCCTTGGCTCAAAATTCCCTCTTTTTTTCTTATATCTCGCCTCCTTCTATAGGAAATGATTTTTCCTCTGCCACTTTCGATTACCACCCTTTTCCTTCAATTTTGATAAGGCCTTGCAGTTATCATTTTGGCTCATGGCCCTAGTAGTTTAAATGCAACGCCGCCATTTTCTTCCCTATTAATTCGGATATTTGACCTTCATGGTTTTGGAATAAATATTTCATCCCTTTATAGAAATCCACTCACCCACTCCCTTCTTGGTATTTCCACCGAGTCCTCGTCCGATTAGACTCCTCATTTGGGCCACGTGGAGGATCACGCTTGCTTTGGGTCCTCCTTCTGTTGGGTTATATCAAACATGCATCGAGACACAGACACATGGTGTGTCATGCGAGTTTGAGAACCCGCTTGAATGTTTGAAGTTGGGGATGCACCTATGAGACACTTGGAGACTACCGAGCATTTCATACTTAGTCGTTACTAGCTTTTGATCAACCGAGGGCATATAGAGTCTGGGGATAAAATACTTGACAAAAGAGTCGTAACAAAATAATATAATCAAGTCCAAAGTTGCCATATGTTTATTTAAAGCCCCTAAGGTTGTTGTCATCAATTATGACAGCCACTTATATTACTCAATTGCTTTCATGTTCATGATTGAAGAGCTCTCTTGCACTTTGTGGAACATTATTGATGCATGGGCCAAGCTGGAAATTGTTTGTTCTTGTCAAATTCATGATTACTTTTCAGATTTCTTGTCAATATTTGGTATGACAGCAGTTGGTTTTCTTGGGCAGCCTTGGGAATTCAAGGAAGAATGGGGCAACCATTGCAAGGTGTGGTTTTTTCATCATCTCTCTCATTGACAGACACATGAGCACATTTGTGGAATTTTTATAGCATGGATACATTGGCTCTTGGGTTGAGAGCTTGCATATGCTTGAGGGCAAGAAAATTTGAGAGGGGAGGACTGTAATGTCCCCTTTTCGGAACATTAATTAAATTAAATATTGGAGACCTTTAATCCACCCTTCCCATGGATTAAAGGATAATTGTTTTTTGGGAAAATGTCGTAACTCCTTTATTTTTAAACTTAATATTAATTCTCCTGTTATGTTTTTATTTAAAATAATAAAAAGGGGAAATTAATGTTTTAATTGGAGTGTGACTTTCCAGGAAAGAAGACCATTTTAAAAGTAACTCTCCTACATAGATTTTTGCACCAAAAAGAGGAGGGAAACTTGGAGATTTGAAAAGAAAATCTATAAAAGAAGATGGTGGCGACCCCTTGAGGGCATGTGGATGTTTTTATTAAAATTATCTTCATGCTTGAAGAGGGATGTATGCCCATGAGTGCTCATAACAAAGGTGTTTATTCAACACCACCATATTTTGGAGAGTGTGAAACCTTCTAGTGCTATTGTTGAGTGAATGTATGCATGATATATTCATCCTAAGCTTGGTGACTTGGTTTAGAGATTGAACATTTATTTGTGGGATAAATCTGCATGTTATTGCTCATTTTTGAAGTGATCTTGGAAGGGTTTGAGGTACTTTTGTTATTGTTGTTTATTGTTGTTATTTTTTAGCTATGGCAACTTGAATGGGAGTTCATTTTGACATGATTCATTGGTAAATAAGCTAGATCTGAAATTTGGTTTGTGTTGGCTTTAATTTCAGAGCAAAGGGAACTTATTTTGGTGTGTTGGGAAGCTAGAAGAGTGCTGGAAATATTTTAATTATTTTTCTCTAACCCTAGTGACTTGATCTGGGATTTCTGGGCCTATTTTGGGTGGGTTTGCATGCTCAAAAAAATCTGTTTGATAGTGCATTGGAAAGCTCTAAGAATCTAGTTTATTATGCACTTTGTTTCATGGAAAAAGATGGAGTATTAAGTGAGTTATGACTTTTAAAAGTTTTAGCTTTATGTGAGCTATTTCTATTTAATATCTGCTGTTATAAAACTTTTAACTAGATAAGATTGGGATTCCAATTGATTCTCTTATCTAACCCACCACCTTGACTACTTCCAACCCATTTTGGGTTGTGATTAGCTGACATTGGGTTATTTGAGGTTGAATTAAGAGGATCTAATCCTTCTTGGTTTGATTTTTGTTGAAGTTTATTGAAATTCCCATTGGTACAAAAAGGGGACATCACACAGATGATGATGAAATAACATATATCTCAGTAGAAAAGGCAGACAAAATTTGGAATGTCAATCATGTAAATTATTTCAAGGTATTAAACAACCAATGGCTTGAGAAGCCAAGACTTTCTCGCTACCCGAATCCCCAAAATATTATGTAGGTCTGACTTCATTAAAGAGATTGGTGATCTCATCACCCTGTTGAATAGGGTTGTGGGAAATGAATCCGCATATCATTACTATGATTGGATGTTTAGGTACATCCAAATCATTATGAGTGAAAATACACCTTTACCGAGGGAGTTGATATGTGACTTTATTCATCAACAACTCATCAAACTGGAAGTGTAGATTCAAGAGGGTCTAAAACTAAGTGTGAATTCTACATGACCTCTTATTTGGTATACAAAATTGCATGCCACAGTCATTCTGTGATTGGTGAAGGCCAGAGAATTTATTCAATACAAGGTATATGATGTATACCACAACGACTTGATAATCAAAAGTATGATTTCAAGTTGGTGCATGATGTGTTCTTTTCTCATATCCTTTGTTTATTCAAGCTTGAATGGGAACAATACAATATTTCATCTAGGGCAAGAGAAATTATTATTGAATACAGATTTTATTTCATCCAATTCATATTTTTCACTTACATTAGAGTGAGTGATTTCTAAGGCACACCATATATGTTGCCTAGATACTTAGATGACAAGTGGGCATTGTTGGATTTATCTAACACAGTTGTGGAGGTCCACAAGCTCATTAAATGGAAACACAAAATCAATGTCAAGTTCCCAATCACTATTGGGAGATATATATGTCATACGGTGGTGAAGGTCGACTCTTAGAGGTTGAGATGACTAGGGCTATTATGAACAAATATTCGGTCGGGGCAATTTTGACATCAAGTGGATAGTGTAGGGATCCCTTGGAAATATATATGAGCATGAGCCTCATCATGAGGAATTATATATGGACTACAGGGATGAGGAATAAGTGATACTTAGGGACTTCTCTAGGATAACCCTCATCTAAGTCATTGACTATAAGATTGTAGTTGTTCCTAAGGGCTTGGTGATTGAAGGAAATGTAGTGAGCAAGTACTATATAGATAGTAACATTGCAGTAGAGCCAATGCCACCTCTTGATTAGGCCTCACAAGAGACTATTTAGTTATATAATAGAACCACTCACATCATCTAGAAGACCTTATCTTGGCTTATAGGAAAGGAGATGATCTATCTTTGCAAAAAAATGCGTTTTTAGGGAGTACAGGGCCACATGTGCAATCAAGGATGTACTTCCACATTTTTCAAAATGTGCCACATGTATGGATCCTTTGAAGGGATAATCTCCACATATTTCCATCGAGGGACCAACTACAAATGCAATGGAAGAGTTGAGCTGCCACAATCAAAACAAGGACCTCTATGTATCTGAATTGGCGAGTAAAGAATTGGAGAAATATTGATGAAAGTAGTGATATTGAGGAAAGTAATGAAGGATGTCCCTATATTTTTAGACCACCCCCATCCAAGAACTAAAACTATTACCCAAGATAAAACCCACGTAGGTGACTCATCCTTTGCTCCGGAGGGATCACCTATCAAAGGAAGAAGGATTAGGGAAGTGTTTGACCCAAGAAACCCAATATGATTCCAATATTGGAGCCTATTCTTGAGGAAGTGGAGGAGGAACCCATCACAAAACATTTTGTGAGGGTCAAAAGGGAAAAAGTTGCAACACTTGTAGCAGAAACAACCAAAAGTGCACCAATACAAGGATTTGCCTCGGGCCTTTAGGTACTTGTCAAAGTATTAGAGACTTCCAAGGTAATTGGTACTACCCCACCTCATGTGTCACAATAAGTTCTTGTCTTAGTACTAACTCATGAAGAACAAGTGTCAAATGTATTTGAAGTTGTGGGGCGGGAAAAGCAAGACATATCCGATGACTAGGTCAAAATTTTAGAGATGACCTTTACCCTAAAGATTTCCAAGATGCATATTCTCAAGTTGCATTAATAGAATAGAAGTGTGGAAGCCCAATATCACCTCAACAATCCACCATGGAAGAGGCAATAACATCAGGAGCTGAGAAACCAAGTATAAAATAAGTTCCAATGATAGAGGTTAAACAACCATAAGCCATGGATCTTCTTCAAACAACACTAGAAACAATGGAGAAATTAATGACAACTCATGAAACTACTGAAAAATGTGGAAAAAAATATCAGGGTCAGGAAAAGATACAAATCGAGCAAATAGAGGTGTTCTCCATCCAGGAAAGAAGGGGTTGAAATTGAAGTTATTGAACCTACAGATGGAATTTCCCACACCTTTCAACTAAGATGGAATAGGAAGTAAAGGAGGGGGCATAAAAGGATAAAACATAGGTACAGTCAACTGAAAGGGTGGATACACCACAATTACAAGGTGGCGATTCCATCCTCACATTCTCCAAACCATAAGAAATTGTGGTTGTACCAAGTGCCCCCCAATAGTAAGATAAGGGGAAGGTAACACCATGAATGAAGGATGGCTGGGAGCAACACTCCCAAGAAAATGAAAATAAGGGTACAAATGGAAGAAGCATACCTTGAAAGCATCCTCTACTTGAGGCCAACCAGAACACCAAAGAAAGCCAAAGTTTTGTTAAGAAAAATGGTGGGACCTCAAGGAGATAGGTTTGTGGAGATTGCCACTCCACAAGTTGATGTCTTAAGGGATCAATCTTCCCCTTCGAGTATTAGATCACTAAAGTCCCACTGGGAAAGTGACCATAGAGTGTCTCAAACTTGAAGCTACAATGGCAATGGGAGGTCTCTTCCAAAATATGGATAGAGATAAAGAGACCAAGAAATAACTCAAAGAAAAAGTTGACATCTTGTCAACTTATGTGAAATACTAGATACAACCTGCTTTGGAGAGCCAAGACGTTGTTATAGTTATCATCCTAGATGCATTGAAAAATGTTGATGATTTTAAGTGTAGAGGGGAAGCCACCAAGGAGTGGGAGAAGAGGTTCATAAGTGAGGGTAGAAGAGTTATCAAAGAAGTAATTGAATGCTACAACCAAGTCTCGAGAAAATGGAGGCACATAAAGTATTAATTGAAAATTCTATGGAAAAGGTTGAATATTGGGATGGCATGTTGCCCAAGCTTTAAACCATCACAAGTCTAGATGAATGAAGTGGTGGAGAAGGAAGGGATAGTTCCCTCATATTGCTAAGGAAAATAGTATGAATATGAGGGGGCTATCAAGCTAAGAATTGAGACTTTGGGAGATTGCATAAGCAAGATCCAAAACATGAGGGAGAAGGAAGGGAATATGTGGATGATATTGAGTCAAATATTGAAAAATTATTCCCCTCACATAGTGCATACACTCTAAGAACTACATATGCAAAAAGCTAATTGAAATTTTTTAACATGTTGTAGGTGAACTAGAGTCTCCAAAGGATTTCAATTATTCTTTCATTCATAAATTCATTCATGGAGAATTATATCAATAAGTTGGCCAAAATGATTAAGAAAAGGAGAGTTTCTTTAGTTGAGTTTGACAATGTCCTATCTAAATAAGAAATAATCTTCCTTTATCATATGGGGCTAGACGAGGATCCCATTTTGGAAAAGTTTGAGCAATTTGACAAACACAGGGGTAAAGTGGAAGCATAATTGAGGGGAAAAATAGATCTTGACCCTTCTTGAATATTTTCTTTATTCTCTATTCCTCCTCATTATTTTTCATTTATCATTCTTTCAAATAAGAATCAAATCATTTGATTGCAATCATGTAACAAACTCTTCCTTGGAGCATGCGAGGAATGATGACAAGGAAGAAAGAGACAAAAAGGAGTTTGTTTGCAAAATGAATATTCTCCACTCCTCCATGGGCTCAATCATGATTCAAAACCATTCCATCCTAGCACATCAAGATGGAATCTTTTCAGTTTCAATGGCCCTTCCATTCATTTTGGTGAATCAAGGGTTATCATCCTGGACTTTTTTGGCTTTCAAGGGTTTCTTGGGGGTGTCTTGGCTTATTCCTTTAGAGGAGAATTTTGTATAATAGTGAAGGTTTTTCTTCTTTTTAGGGGTTTTGATTCTAATTTTTGGGTTTTTGCTAAGGTGATTACATTGTATAGTCATTAGCAGGCATTGAGAATATTTTGTATGTCTCCCTTGTATAAGTTGAAGTATATGGAACCGTTTTCCATGCTTAATTCTAGCGTCTGGAATGTAAAGAAGAACATAATTGATGAATGTAACTTTTGATGTAATCTTATGTTTGTTGAGTAAATGAAATATGAAAGATTTCTTTATGGGTATTACATGGCATTGGTTATTGAATGAATATTTTTTGTAGTGTTACTTTACAATGTTTTTTTAGTTTTAAAATCCTTTCTGCAATATTACTTTGGAAGTGGGTACTTACAACCCTTGAGTGTTTCTCGGGTGTTATGAGTTAGTGCAACAAATGTTTTGTTGAAGTTTCATGCACAAGTGTTTGTGTTGAGGATTCAAGGATTATGTTGTAGTGTTTGCATGAATTTGGTATCAATGAATGCAAATGCCCCTTTGAAGGTTATGTTCTCTTGATTTTGTCTCTATGCATTTTAGAAGCAATAAGTTGGAATGGTGATCACTGATACTTCTCCCCATTAGATCTATCACCCCACTTCATTTAATTGAGTACCATCCTACCATACCCTTGGAAATCACATTACCATTTCCTATTTTATATGTGTTTGCATACAAATTACACCCATCTCACATATTTCAAGTGTATTTTCTATCATTTTGAAGTATAGCATTCCATCATCATCATCATATCTCAAAGTTGTCAACAATTTCTTCAGAGATGATGATTGTGATCACATTTTATCTATCTTCAATGGCTTGTGTCTGGTGTATCAAGTGTTTGAAATGCTTGTGTGACCATTATTTTGAATGAGCATTGCATTTTGTGGTTGAATTTGATCTCATATTGAAGTTCCAACAAGTCTGAAGGTTTGAAACATAATATCCCCCTCTCTATTTCAATTCACCCCTTAGGTTCTCTCACCTTAGTTTAGGAAGAGCCATAAAGTAACAAGATAATGGTACATCCTTACTCATGTGCCTCCATGTCGCTCCAATAAGGCATGGTTAAGAGAGACAGATAGATCCCTCCCTAGCTACAAAATGACATATAAACATGTTTATCTTTGCTCCTTTCCCCCTTCCTCATTGTTTTCCTTGTTTGAGGTGTTAGATTGGGAACCAACATGATATAAGAAGAAATGAGACTTCAAATCACTCATAACACCATGTCTTTTCTCTATGTTATGATCTGAATTTAGAATTGTCTTTAACATTATATCATGCACGTGTGCATATTACAATGCCCTACCCCTTGTTTACAATATCACCTAGTTCTATGCACCTCCGGAATGTCGCATTACCATCGGTTGAAGATGATGGATTGATGATTAGTTATGAAACAATTGTAATGTCTAGCCAATGTTTCATCTTCTTTATCATGTATTAAGGCATTCTTCAATTCTTGTTAGATATAGTAACTAAGTTGCTAGTAAGGATTACACAAACATTTTACATTCGACTGCTTTGATCTTGTATGGGACTTTGGATTTCAGATTTACATATGGGATCTTTGTTCCTTGCTTTCTTCTTTGGTGCATAAGTACTTTGATATATCCTTTGGCCTCTATCAATCATAATACATTTTTTGCATATAACACATTTATATTTTTATTTAGAGTGGTGCCCCCATGTCTCCTCTTAGTCCCCAAATCAATGTTACTGAATTTTAATATGGACTTTCTCTCTTTGTTTATATGCCCACTCAAACGAGACTTGGATACAAAAAAGTTCCCAAAATATGTGATCCTTATTCATATCTTCTTTCATGCACTCATATGGAAGACCAAACAAATTTAGAGACTTTAACTTCATATATGTTCAAGAAAATGATAGAGAATGCATTGTAAAAGCAAAAAGAAGAATTGGAGGAATGGCGACATGCACAAGAAAGAGAAAATATATTTATCTCACCTTCTTAAGAATGTAAATGTGACTACTTGATGACCTTTTGGTTGGTATACCACATATAAGGTACAAGTCATTCTAGACATTCTTATGTTTGAAGGAAAAAAATATATGCAAATGCCTTATTTAATTGGCTTGACATTGTTTTTTCATACTATGTGGTATATTAATTTCTTTAATAGTGAAAATGTTACATTTTCTTTTTTGAAAGTTTCTTTATCCGTAAATAAATGGCCGGATAATTATTTCACCGCACATGTTGATGATGCTAACTTAGACTCTTCTATAAACATGGAATTGTCTTGTTGAAACACTAAAAATACCTTATATCTAGTTGGGAACTATGATGGCCGACACATCATGTTTGCACAATAATGCTATGGTCATGACCAATAGGTTCAAGAATACATGGAAACATTTCTCTCCCTTATTGCAAAACTAAATATTCAAGAATCTAAAATAAATCTCATCTTGAGATATATAGGTCGGGATGGAGACTATATATTCAATCTAACATGAAATTTCTACAAATGTCATCATTGTGGGAAGCCTATAGGTTTTCTTGTAAATTCAAAGAAAAAGCCAAGATAAAATCCAAGATATTGGAATCCAACACTTGGGACAAGCTATTTTTAAATAATTTCAAGTATGGAATGAAGCATAATCATAATTAAGGGAATGGTCCTTTGTGGCATCCCAAAAGAATACAATACTTTCAAATGATTAGAATAAACAATTCTATGCTAGCAAGTGGAGAGAATCCTCAATTCTAGCAAGCAACCCCGTTTGCATTAATAAAAATATACTTGTGTAACATGATGTTATATCATTAATCCTAGGTCATAAAATCAGGATATGTGTGGCCGAATTATGGCTTACATAATATGTTATCAAGTCATATCACATCTATTTATGCTTTAGTGTGTTTAGTAGGTCGACCTCAATGTTTTGCATATCATAGTATGGTATACATAGGAGTTAGTAACTAGTATATGATCATCACATTGAGCACTTGAGTCTTATTTTATGGTTTGAAGGTTTCCCCCTCTAAGTGGCTAAGTCATTCTATTTGCATATTATGATCATTTCTTTATATTTTGGTGTTCATTGGTATTCTATTGTTGTTGATATTCGGATCTAACTAAGTAATTCCATTACAAGTGATATTTGAGCTAGGTTTGTACCAAAATTAGGTCAAAACCCTAATTTTGAAGATTCGGATATATGTTCCAAATGGTCGTGAATTAGTAAGAACTTTTTAACTAAAGTGGCAAAAGCATTCAGGTAAGGTTCTCTCCAAATTTCAAGATCTTTTGACATATTTTGCATAAGCTATATCCATTTTTTTATTTTTTATAAATTCACTCCATAGGCTACAATTTTTGGAAACCTTACCAAAAATTATCTAGGCGCACTCTCTTATTTCTCTTTATTTGGCCAATAACCATACAAAACCCTAAATGTCTATCCTAATCCTTGTACCCCAAGACCAAAACCTTGCATCATGATAGAGAGATCAACTAGAGCCCAAGGGAAGGGGAAAGTCACTCAAGGAATGACCCAAAATAAGGAAGATGTGGATTTTGAATCTTCAACTTTTGGGGTATTGAAGGTAGTCACCTAACTTTAGGAAAAGATTAAAAATATGGTCAATAAGGATGACCTCAACCATAATCTTCAAGCACATAAGGGTGACCTCAACAACAATCTTAAATCACTAAAGGGTGGTCTTGACCACAATATACAATCACCAAAGGAATATTTTGACAATAACTTACACTCACCAAGAGTGAAATGAAGGCATACTTCAAATCATTTAGGAAGGATTTGATGCTTGTTAGCTCATTCATGAAAAATGACATGAATTCTTGTTCAAGTCATGTGAGTTCATCAAGTAATGCACACTCGTATTCAAATCACACTAATTGAGGTGGATCCTCTGTAAAACCTGGTGGATCTTCCAACCATTGGTGGAACATGATTCGAAAAGTGGAAATGTGCAAATTTAATGGAAATGTTTTGATCACTTGGATAAACCATGCAGTTCTAGGTAGCTCAACTATGAGAATTAATGGTGAATGGTTCTCATTCCTTCTCCTGCAAGCAAAATGATGTGGGGGAAAGGTCTTGTAAGTGTGCTCATTCCTACTTTCATAGATTTAATGTATCTTGTTGGTGGTTGAAGCTATAAATATGAGTTTCCCTCTCTTTTCCCTCCTCTCTCTCTCCTATTTTCTATATATTGGAAATTTGTGCACATTTGTAAAGGTTGGACCCTCTCAAAATATAGGTGCACCATGTCAAAGTGATTGTAGAAGTATTTTTGAGTTGCATGCCTCATATTTGGGCTCTAAAAGGTGTTTTGTGCCTTCTTCCACTCCATTGTAATGGTTTGTGCATATTTCAAGTAATAAAATCTAGTTTTGTGGTTATTTCTCTACCATGACTTGTTTTATTTGCAATCTTACCTCTCTATTGTTGTTGTGGTGTGTTGTGCATACCTTTTATCCTTTGTAGGTTCTAAATTTGTTATGCATTGTGTGAAAAGGGAAGATACAATGTTTTTTTAGTCTGTGGCATAATTGTTTCCATCTCCTCCTTCATTTTCTTCCCATTTTTCCTCATTGAGAGTGTATTTCCCCCTTTTCTTGGTGTTATCACCTCTTCTAGCTTAGGATTTCAATTTCCATGCATCTTCCTCTCTCCTCGGTCCCTGTGAAGGCTTATATTAGGTTTAGATAAGTGTATTTCCAGCTGTATGAGTAACTTAGCATTAGGAATAGGTAGAGGAACCAACCTTCTCTAAGATTTGTCTCACTTGCAAGGTACCACACTTGGAGACAAATCCATGTTACACAAGAGTTTTGTTGTTCTTTATGAAAAATGCAGAGGGTGCTAACTTTTTGTGATAATAGGTTCCAATCGGGACCTTATTAGACTTTAGTAGTTCTTTATATGGTGCATCATCCTTACCCTTCTTATCTATAGCATCTTTGGTTCCATATGTGGTTTCAAAATCTAATTGGTTTGTATCCTCTTCCTCATAAATCTTTTAAAAAAATTATTTTCCCTTATGCTTCCAATTTTGTGTTATCCAAATGAATTCATCTTCTTCACTTGAACCACCATTAGTGTATTTCTCTTTAAACATATTTGGAATTACCATTCCTTTCTTTCTTTTAGATTAGGTAAATATTTTGTTTTGGGGGACTAAAAATCCCACAAGTACATATATAGAGTGATAGAAGTAAGGGAAAAAGAATAACCCCAAAAAACTAGCTAGGGCCTAGATAGGACAAAACAACGTGGACAACAAAAATCCCATCAAGAAGCAAGGCACAAATAACCTTAATTACAGTATAATTTTCTATTTTTTTTTTGAAGCAAGGCACAAACAACCTTAATTACAATATAATTTTTTTAGTACCATTCCTTTCTCATTATGAAGTCTTAACATTATATCTTCCATTGTGGCCTCATTTCCATAGATTGCATTCTTGATAATTTGCAATAAAGGGTTTAACCTAGGTACCTTGGATGTGAAGGAAAATGTGTGCACAAAATTTACTTTTAGATCCTTCCAATTAGATGTTCCTTTGTGCACTTCACAATCCACATGCCATGCACATGTCCAAATGTTTTAATGTGTGGTAGAAGGAATGAATCCAAAATTATGGTTTTAATATTTTGGGACACGATCCCAAAGCTTATTCACACTACCTTATGTGTTCTTCTGGTTTGGTCACCTTCTTATAGCTCGAAGCCTTCGCATGTAGTTTCCCTATTAAAATCTAGCACATATTGCTTCACTTACCTTATCCCATGTTTTTATAATTGGTTGGTGAATATCCCACCATCTATCCATTATACCCCTTCTCGCATACACTATGTAGTTGATGTGTTCCTTTTTGCGGGGAATATATGTTTCCATTTGGCACATATATTCTTGGATGCTTCCACATATTGATAAATAAGGTTCAAAACCTTATTATTTATACTCAATCTCCTCCCATACCTTCTCCTAGAAAATTTTATCCCTATATCTTGTGGTTTTAGGATTGATTTTACAAAGCATCACAATCATGCCCAATCAACTCATGTCACCCATGTCCTCGTTTTGGCATGTTGCATCGACATTGATTGTGTTTCATCCCTTTGTAAGAATTTTCTTGATTTGGTTCAAAGTTTTATAATACCTTAGGCTATGATTACAACTATGTTTCGGGTCCTCGTGCTCTTCAACATTCTCAACATATGTAATTCCTCTCTTAGGGTCCTATTGGAGCTCAAAATTAAACCCTAGATATGATCGTGAACAAACAAGAATTATGAGGCAACATGGAACTGCCTCTCAGTTGTGGGACCTACAAACCGAGATAGATCTCCGAGAGAAGGTTGGCTTCCGGGTGTTCCTAATGTTAACACTACTCCTAAAACTAAAAGAAAATCCTAACCTAAATGTGTCAAGGGACCAGGATAGAAGGAGATGCAGAAAAGGGGAAATCCTAAGCTAAAGAAGGCGATAGCACTAGAAAAGGGTCAATCACTCTCCACGAAGGCGATAGAAAGAGGGAAAATGTGGGAGAAAGGGAGAACAAGCTCACCACAGACAAGAACCACACAGATCCGGATTTCTTCACATGAACAACACATGAAATGGATCTTGCAAGTAAGAGGGAATACAAAACATGCCAAGAAATGTAAACAAAGAGGCAAGGAGAAATAAAACGCAAGACAAGGGCAGAGAGATAGCCACAAAATTAATGTTTTTATTACTTAAAGGATGTACAATATATTACATTCATGGCATAAGGTGAAATACATTGCAGAGACCAAATACAAGGTCTGAAACTTCATGGGAAATCAGCCACCATTTTGGCATGGTGTCGTTACAACAAAGAGGGATCTGTTTTAAAAAGTTGAACTCTTACATTTATAGAAAAATAAGGTGAGAAGAAGAGGGAAATAAGATTTCAGTTTCAACCACCAACATTAACTTCTCTAAAAAATAGGGTGCCTCTGTTTATCCACTATCACAGGCCATCTTCCTTGTTGGAGAAAAGATGGGCTCCCATACTACATTAAATGTTGGTAGTTGCATCATCCGAAATTATATTTTTTTGCATGTTGGATAAGTATTTCACCTTTACATATATCAATCCTCACTTAAATTGATAAATCCAATTTCCATTTCATAGATGACATTGAGACCTTTCCATCGATGTCAAGTTTGTAAAAATAGATCATCATCAAAAGTTATGGCATTTTTATTCTCTCGCGAGAAAAGTGTCATTTTTCTTCAATGTGTGGCTTTCTTCTTTCAGTCTTACGTAGTTTTTACCTCCCTTCCGCTTTATTAGATGGCTCTAAATGTGGTGTGGCTTTTTGTTAACCTCTGTGGAATTCTCTTCCTCAACCTTGCGTCATTGCTTTGCCTTTATCTCGTGGTTTCTCAAGTTTCGCAGACTTATCTTTATGATGTGGATTTTGATTTTGATGCATGCAGACCCTTTACTAAATCCACAGCTTTCCCAACCTTCGCGCCATGCTCCAATTCCTCTATGGTTATTTTCTAACTTTGGCGGCTGAATCTCCTTAGTAGCGGACTTTTTATTTTCATCCGTGGAAAGATGAAATACTTTCACGGCTAACATTCATGTACCGCGGCTCTATTCTACTTTAGCAATTTGCTCCAACTCTTCGCGGCGTTTACTCTAAGCCCATGGCAATCCAAGTTGCTCTATTTTTGCAAGGGGTGCAAAAATAAACAACAAGTGCATTGGTAGTATCACTTACTACATACCATTTTCAAAAATTATATAGAGCTTCTTCAAACATAGATTGGTAGTGTTTTCATAACACCATGATCTTATGAGTAGTGTTGAAATTTTTCCTGCCTTCATTAATTTTATCACCTCAAAATTTCCAAAGATCCTTACTCCTAAAATGTTAATTGATGGTGTTCTTCAATACTCCAATAGGCACAACATGTGTTTTTATTCTATGAATAGACCATGTGATGAGGATGGAGCGTTGGTTTCCCCATCTTGTTTCAAGCATCTCGTTGTTATAATTTTAACTTCAAATCCTATATCTACCATTATTTCATTGATGTTTCATCCATCTATGCAGGCATTAACTATGATTTCCCTATCATAGTCCTCTTTTCTTAATAGATTTACCTCTTTCGTCCTCCCCTACCATAACTTCTTTCCAATTGGAATATTTCATATTAGATGAGATAACCATTGGATGATCAAAGGTATTACACCTTTGATCCGTAATAGCCTAAAAACCTCTTAAAATTCATTTCTCTCCATGTTATTGTAATCGGACATCCTTTTTGCTTTAATTCTCACATGCACTTCTTCACTTAAGAACTCAATTTTTCTTTATATTCCATACACCAATTCTTTAGTTTCTTGTAAGATATTTTTTTCTTCGCGTCCCAATAGCCCTTCCAAATTTGACAACTTCATGTCAAATATTATATGGTAGTAATTTAGATTCTCATGTGTGTGCTACAATTCCTCTAGTGGTTATGTAAACTTTTGGGCCCTAGTTTACCTTTGGCATATTTAATGTCTCTGAGGCCTCTTTCACATTCTACATGATCTTAATCATCCTTGCACCCTTTTCACTTTTCTCCATCATAGTCATATAGAGGTCAAGGAATCCATCTACCTTATGTTCCTTTCCATGGTATTTGCATACATGTAATGTGGGGAAATCACATTAGTAATGATTCACGAGTTTCACTTATAGCAAGTTCCTTGTGGGAACCTTCCCCTTTCTCAACCACCTCTCCCGTAACCTTGCCCTTACATGTTCCCATTACACTCCTCATTATTATTTTCATTTTTTCCAAAATTTGTTTTTCTTAATCCCATAGATCACGCCTCATGGATTTGATCTATTATGAAATAGTCCTCATTATTATGAGTGTGTGTGTGTGTCACTTATATTATATTAATAAGACGCCTTTTCTAAATTGTATGTTGTAGCGGTGGGAACTTTCTTTCATCATGATCTTCTTCATATATTTCACAATCCATAAGCATTTCTTTAAAATTTCTTAGGGGTCATTTATTCCTTGTATGGCCTTCCACTTCACAATATGTGCAACATCTACCATTGTGCATCTCCTTGGCATTGTTTTTGGTCAAATTTTCTAACCGAGTTTCCATTGATGTGATATGTGCCTCCATTAATAGGTTATACCATTGTTAATCTTGCCAACAACTTCTACATGTAGGGATGCTTCCAGAGCTTTGCGTGGTTCTGTAAATGTTTTGTGTGAAGGATTGCATATGAAGGAAAAATTTAATCCACCAACAAACCATTGTGCATGTTGAGTTGTGTGGATCTCATAAGATAGCTTTGAGATCAACATCTTGAAATGTGCATCATACATACATACATTATTTGTAAGTTATTACTTGATTTCCTTGAGCATTGATATGCTTTGTTATTCAAAATCAGGTATATTAAACTCCAAAAAGTCATCCTTTAATTGGTTGTAATTGACAACTTTTTTGGATCATGCATTTGTACCAAATATGTTTCTGATGGAGATTTTTATTTTCATCAAATCCCAAGCGTAATATATGATAGTTGCTCGTGATGTGCAGGAAAGAGATCAAGTGGCGAGGGGTTTCACTATTCATAAGGAGTGCATATTTCTAGCATCATCATTTCCCCAACTGGAACAATTGAATCCTCAACAAATTGAATAGAAACGAATAAAAGGTCTATATTACGATTGTGATAACAAGTGGAATAAGGGACATACATGTATTGAGAATAATTTTTCTACATTGAATTTCCCAATGAAGAAAAAGTTGAGGATGAAGTAGGTAGTGAAGAGGAATATATTCCTAAGATCAAGGTTGAAGAATCTCAACCATCTATTGCCATGAAATTTCAAGCATTAACACTATGCAAACCCTTAAGGTTGTCGGTTTCATGAAAAAACAAAGGGTGATAGTATTGATTAACTCTGGAATTACTCACAACTTCATCAATCATAAGTATTCCCTATGTTTAAATTATTATTTTTATCTAAGGTCAAATTTTTAGGTCATAGTGGGAGATGGAGGTAAAGTTAGTTGTTCATGAAACTGTCATAAGATTAAACTATCTATGAGAGATTACCTGCTAAATTGCCCCATGTATGTCATTTCAATGGGAGGCACACACATTATGCTATGGGTTCAATGGATTACTACCTTTGGAAAAAATTAGATGAACTTCTATGATTTGTTCTTGTAGTTCCATTATAAAGGGAGAACTTATGAGTTGTGCGGGATGAAGGCAAAAGCTCCATAGTTGGCGAGTTCTCATCAAATGCAAAATATTCTTAAGAAGGGTGCAAATGTGTTTGTTGCACAACTATTTTTAGGAGAACCTCAACCATAAAAAGGTCATATATCATTACATCTATAAGAAAATATTAATCATCACTCAATTATTTTGTGGGAAATGCTAAAAGGGTTACCTCCAAAAAGAGATCATGATCATGCTATTCAGCTAGTACTAGGAATCCAACCACCCAATATTTTACCTTATCAAGCACCCTTATCTACAACCTTAATTGTAATTAAAGTTAGAGTATACACAATATGATATGACCATAATCCAATGTGATCGTTCATCTACAAATCCCAAACCAGAGATCGATGCACTTAGAAAACCAATCCCCCAAAGAGCAGAGTGAATTTACTTTCAAGGAAGGGGAACCTTTTACTAGTATCCTGGATTACACATATATATAAGAAGAGAGAAGATATAAGAGAAGGGGATTACAAAATTCCATAAAGTATCTCTTTTCTTCATCCTTATCTCTTCACCCAAACCATTGAGGTGTGAATGATGTTTAATCGAAGATGATCCACCCAAAACCACCTCTTAGCATATTCTAAGGATATTTACAGGATTCATGATGATCCATAACCATGAATCATAGCTTGAGATATATTTTGCAAAAACCCTAACAACAACCCTAAATATTTTTGTAAGGATTGATCACTAAGCGAGACAAAAATGAAATCCCATGAGATCAATAATTTTAATGGAGATCAAGATGACATTTGGTCAATAAGATCATGATTTCACTTTTGGATCAATGAGACAAATCATCTTTTTCTCAACAAGTCATTTAACTTATTCCTCTACATTTTGGTGGGACCACAAAGTGTAATTAATAGCTCAAAGTATTTTTTGGAAGAGATAAAAACCAAAAGCATCTACAAATGATTTGGCCACAAATTGAATCGTTTATGCATCTATAGACAACCAAAACTCTATCATGGAAATCTCTCAAACATCTTCTATAAAACTAAGCTCACAATGTATCCCTCTAAAATACCTTTCTATTGGTACCATGTTTAAATCAAAAGGATATCTCAATCAAAATATAAAGAGGAAAAACCAAAGCCTTATAATACTTCCATGACATCCCCGAGTTATTTTTGCATTGAGTGAAATGGTCAAATGTAAGCTCATGCAAAGACTCGCTTACAAATCTTGGAACTCAATGATCTATGTCACGTCATCAAAATACCACTTATCATTATTTGATGTCATGTAGACTTCCTAAAAGTACATAAATTCAATGATAAGGTTGTAGCTCGTGAAATGCAGGATGTTGATCTCTTCCATGTGTCTTTAATTGGTCTTTTACATACTTGAGTGAGATGTTAACCTTGAGGTGAGTCTTGAAATAACCCCAAATGTTGATTTCTATCACATGTCCTTTCCTCCACTTGTCTTAAATAGACAAGATGTAAAGTTTAAAAAATTGCACAACTTTAAGATCAAGACTCTAACCTCGTGAGAGTGTCGAATTCCGATGAGCACCGTGTGTAAGCCATCTACAAAGGCATTGAAATTTATGTAAAAGTGACCAAATCTCAAAAACTTTGTGAACTACAGGAAGTTTGATGATTTTCATGTGTAATCCCAAGACAATTGTCTTAAATCCACTGTCAAGTGCTTTAGACACATGAAAAGAAGTTAACCACAAGGGTTTTGGAGATGTCATTTATTGTAACGTGTCCTTTTCTTTCTTGATTAATTTTGGTGGGAAATTTTCTATAGAAAAACAAAGGAGTTGGACTTTTTGAACTTCTTCAAGCCAAAACACAAGATTTTCCCTGAAATTCCTTCCGATCTAGTCTCGTTATGTACTTTGAGAAAAGGGAAAAGTTATTTTGAAGGTTTTAAAAATAAAGGGTGCCTCAAAATACATGCATAACTCTTGTAAAATTCACCAAGTCTTGCAATTATGATCAATTTCCTAAAAATGAAGCAGGTGCTTATTTTGACAACATTTCTAAAGAATTATAGGGGGCATTTCCTACTAAATGTAGGTACTAGTGGTCTTTGCATCCATTTGGCATCGAGTCTAGTGTACAACTTTGAAAAATATACATTTGGAGAGGAAAACTCCTTTGAAAATTGCAACATACATCCCTTCAAACTTTGGACTTAAACTTGTTTGAATTAGAAAGCACCACATGTAAAAACCCCTCAAGAGATGTCTTCCTCTTTGAAACTTCTCTAAAAATTTAGAAACTTTGCATCTAACATGGAAATTTTAAAAATAGATTATGAACAAGATCTTAAGATGACCCAACAACAATTATTTACAAACGATAAAGTCATACATGTTCCAAATGAAACATGTAGAGTGTGCAACATACTTACTACGCAAAAATCAAAAGCTACACTACTCGTAAACTAACAAGGTATATAAAAACTAGACAAAGCCACAAACATGTTGAGAGAAGTATCTTCCATTTTTGATGAACTTAGGCCATGAGATCAACTTTGACATACCCATGGCAAGTGAGAAGAATGAAACCATTGTTTACATCCTCTCTTTCTACAAAATATCAACTAACTTGATAAAAAACACGTGTTTAATATGTAATTTGTTTTTGGAGGTTGATGGGTTGACTTCTGATGATTTGATGCTCTTCCTCGTGTTCTAAAATGAACATGACTGGTGGAAACTCTGATCTAGGCTATAATCTATCTAGATATCTAATAAGACACCCAAATTTCAAACCCAAAGGACTCCCTTTCTAATTGTCCCATCTTCTCTTCATTTAGCTCCATAATTAGAGTTATTAGACACATCTTCCTTCATTTTGATAATTTTTGTGATCTCTTATAAATTCTCTTCCTCTTCTTTCTTCTCAACAAACATTCTTCTCTCCTTACCTTTTGATAAAGCCATGATCTCTTCCCATGTAGCTTCTATAAGTGAAGGAAATTTTGGATTATCGCCATTTTCTCTAATGGAAAGCATGAAACTTTCAAATTCTTCAAGTATGATGGAATGTTCATCTTTCTACCCCTCACATGAAGAATTTGTAGCCTCAACTTTCTCCTCATCCACTTGTGGCCTCTTTTAAACATTAGTGACATTAAATGACATTTATTTCTTTATCGTAGGTTCTGGGAAACTTTGATAGCAAGAAGACTCATACCGAGGAAGAACATGGGTTCATATGGGGTACTTATGAGTTCTATTGGTCCTTCTTTCTTATCCATATCTCGAAGATTATAAATTATTTCTTCCCCTTCATTGTTCATATTTTAATGATCGTCATCCTTGTTGCACACCTCAAGGGTTGATCATCACTTAGATGTTCGGTGGAGTTTGTTCAAGTTTACCCTCCTGATTTATTCCTCCAAAGATTGCAAATGATCCTCTAAGGTGACTAAATGGTTGGGCAGTAAGGGCTGCTTGGAGAGTTACACCTTTGAGTTTTTCAAGTTGTTTTGTTCATTTACAACTTCACGATAAGAGCACGTCCCATCTCCTTCATTTTTAAAATCTGATTTCACCTCTATTTGATCAAGAATGTAGTCCTCGGTGATGTCAATAATAATTTTTTCACTATGTGTCTCTAATTGATCACCCTTAGTGTTAAAAATTTATTTCTCTTCATCCTTAGGTTCAAAACCACATCCCCAACTATGGATTGATCAATATAACTACAAGGAGATCTTGATGGTTTCATCATTACCTTTAGATTCATTCTAATTTGAAATAATTATTTCTTGGTTTTCAATGATGGAGATTACCTCATAAGAGCATGGTTCAATTGTAAGAGGTTGATGCTACATAGTTCTTGATGGATTTTTGTTGATCTCCGATTTGATTTAAATTGAATTAAACCTTAATTTCAGAGTAACTACTGTAATTAATGATATTATGATGATAAACTATAGTAAGATGCAAGTGTAGACACCCCAATTTCACATCTATCCTAAATCAATTAATTCCCCTTCCTCATTTCCCACAAAAATACACTTCGAATTAATCAAATATAATTTGATTAATTATCCATTTCAAAATCTAAAAATAATCTAATCCTCACCACATGTCATTATTCTCCATGTTTTTCCACTATTGAATTAAAAATTCAAATTCAAATCCTCACCCACCATTCGTGGTCCCCACTCACCTAAAATCCTCCACTTATGAATTAAAAATATAATTCAAATCCTCACCCATTCTTCGTGGTCCCCACTCACCTAATATTGCCCACATTTTCAAACCACTCACCTAATCTTGCCCACATTTTCAAACCACCCACCTAATCTTGCCCACATTTTCAAACCACCCACTTAATCTTGCCCACATTTTCAAACCATGATTACTTAAATTAATCTAAGTTAATCACTCCCCCAGGCTATAAATACAACCTTACCCCCCCCCTCTAAAGACACGGAGAATAAGCTTTCATGCCATATCTAAGTTCTTGCATCCTTTGAGCAAAGAACATCCTTTTGCCTAGTCCTAATGCCAAAATAGTCTCATAATCCTTTTTCCCATCCAAAGGCAAAGTAAGAGGATTGTTGTTGCGGGGAAGGTCTTGCTCCGTCTTGAAGAAAAGCACCTACATATCACAAAATCAGGGCTCAATCCAAGTTTCCTAGCCCATTCTGAGGTTTGCTACGGAATGCGAAGGAGGAGGTATGATTATTGGTATTTTACTTTCTTGTTAGTAGTGTATTTTTCATAGCTTACAGCTAAAGCAATAACCATATACAATATTAAATACTAATCAAATGAGAGAGGGAAGGTGACTTAGCTGATTTCACACAACCTGGAAGTGATCGAGTTAAGTAACTATTGGAACATACTAGGAAGGTTTTTTTCAAGGCTCATCGAGGGTTCTAGGACTCGAAGCTGCTGCGGGGACGAAGTGTCGCTATAGGACAAGAGCACTAGGGAACTAGTGACTAGTCTGCAGGTGCTAGTGTCCGCTTAGATGCTCAGGTTATTGTCTCTTTTGGGTTATAGGATCTTCTTTGATCGTCTTCTTTTGTCGCTCTAGTTTCGCTCCAATGTCGTCGGTCATACCTATAACCTACAAAATAGATAGCTAGTTGCACATGCCCATAAACCATATCAAACCTAATAAATAAGATGAAAATGTGGATTCATATCGACCCCAACAACCACCCGAAGAGTGATCTTACAACCGAGCATTACACTACATCTCAAACTCCATGTAGTTATTTGTGTATGTGTGTGTAATGATTCCCTAGGTTTCCCTTGTGTAAGTTTCACTATGATAGTGGGCTAGATCTAGATTGCTCCAAGTATACAAATGTGTGAGATGGAATAAAATGAACTTCCCCTCATATGTTTTTATATAGAGTGATGTAACCCTTGTCCCTTGTATGGATTTTCTAGATGTATTCCTTTGAAATTATCTTGTGTCTTTGATGTAATCTTAGGTGATAGTAGATACCGCTTTTAGTGTTTGGCCCTTATTGAGAGAAATAACTACGTATATATGATCCCCTTGTTTTGAATTTCATAATTGATACTGGAATGATGACCCAAAGTACTAAAAGGTGCCCAAGAAGTAAAACAAGATCTGTATGTACTGAAATTGTAGGGTACTACACCAGGAACGATGTTACACATGCCCCAATGATGATGCAAGTTTCCTTACAAGTTTTTCAGAATCTATAAAGGCTCACCAAGTATATGTTTGTATCTCGCATGCCCCGCTCGGCCTCCGCATGCTTTGTTTTTCCATTTTCCCCTTTCTTCTTGCATTTTTGTCTTGGTGACGAAACCACCGCCCGCCTCGGTGGCTGTCTCGTGATCGCCGCCTAGGACAAGGCGGTGGTCCCATAACCACCACCGCACTGTGGCGGCGGTCCTGTACGCATTTTCTAGATCCTTCCAATGATCATGTCAAACATAAATCTTGCATTTTACACACTTTCTTTAACCACTTTATCTTGCATTAATGTTTTCTGCTCCCTGTGAATAATGTTTTTCCTTTGTTTATAGTAAAAGAGATCAAATGGGAGTTACCCTCTGTTAAATGCATTGGTTATAAATATCAAGCTTGTTTTCAAGAAAATGGCCTCTCCTCCTCTCAATTCTATTGTTCAAGTATTTCAATTTCTTGCTTAGAACCATGTTAGTTTCATGCTTTGCTTACATTGTTGGTATTTTAGAGGTCATATGATCTTCTTGTTTCAGATCTTGTTCCATTGTTGCTTCATACAATCACTTTAACATAGAATATATTCATTTCTAGATTAGAATCCATTAAAGTTATAGGTTTTGTTTTGTCATAAGGATAGTTTTGAAACTATCAGTACACTTTGTTATATTCCCGCAATAAATCCCACTAGGAATTGCATGGTCAAGCTCTGTTCACTTGCGTTATCTCTCTCCTACTCGCATTGTATTCGGTCTATATCCAAAGCTTCCATTATTCGAATACCATCTTCTCGTTGATATGATCATATACATACTTTTTGGATTCACAAGGACATAAAGGAATGAGGAGATCACACTAAGGGGATGAAATCACACTGTTGGATTTACCACGTTCAGTAAATGCCGTGTTTGAGCTATTAAAGTTCTAGTTACAACATATCAAATAGAGTAGTGAATTATTTCATTTCAGTTAAAAGTTCACTCTCAATATCACTGAGGAAGCTGTGGGGATTGATAGTTTCTGAGAAACTGTGATTCATTCCCCACTTCTGAGGTAGGATTGAGAGCCTTTCAATTTAATATATTTAGTTGATTAGATATTTAGGATAAAATCACAACTGCACAGGCAAATAGCCATACCAGGCTACTTTGCTTGTTTTTATTCTATTACTAGATTAGTTGTCCATTTTATAAATATACTAGAGTAGTTGCTCTTCAATTTCATTGAAATACGTCATTGAAAAATACAAAAATAGAAGAATGCTTGCATAGTGTAAATACCTCTTTCGTAATCAATTTATTAATTTTAGTTAAAAGTTGAATCATTTTGTATGACAATCACAGGACCTAGAGAGCCTAGAGAGTATATATTTGAACCCGTAGTGCCTCAGCCAAATCTACCCACAACATTAGCTGATATAGATTAGGACTTTAGGATATAGGTCTTTCGAGCAACAACAAACTTACAAGCAATTAGTGAGTAATTAAGAGGATTAAATATCGAAGACAACAAAGCTTACATATTCGGTCAAACCATCCAAACTATATATTGCCTTGATAAAACATCTCAATGATTGTGTAAGGATTCGAATGAGAGCAAACACTTGGTTGCGATCCTTTGGTTCCACAAAGCCTAATTCGGGAGACCTCCTCGTCAACATAGACACTAGCTTACATATTCAAGTTTCCAACACTGTTAGGTATTCCAAGAAAATCATACAACTTCTAGTTCTAAACATAGAGGCTGAAAAGGCGTACGACATTGTATAGTTGGAATAAGGGATTGATTCTTGACATGACCATAATAGGTCCACAACAGCCACAAATTCACAGTTGTGATCCCCAAATCCCACAACCCAACGGGCCTACAAATTAAATAAGTATTGACACCGGCTTGCGAATGCTGGTATTTAGATCTTCACCACTCCCGCCGGATATTATAGTATAGTTATCTGTATTAAACATAGAGGCCAATCAATCTAATATTTTGTGGGTTAGACCAGAAAACCACCCATAATTAACTATAAATCCACTAAATCACCCATCACCATTTTTATGACCTTGTCTAGAGATATATACGAAGCTTCCACAGGTCACTTCCCATGTATTCAACAACCAAGAAACAGGAGCTTGACAAAGATCAACATTGATTGGAGCCTCCGAGCAGCCATTATATCCGAACAAACCATTACACCAATTTAGGTTAGGAGGGCCTTCTTTGCCTTAGATTCATAGATTCCATTATTGTGTATTGAGGATCTAAGATTACCCGATTAGCTTTTCAGTATTCATTCACATTCTAAAATTCACCGGCTATCTCGACATGACCTCGGGAGGTCGGGTACGAGGAAGAGGTACTTTTAGATTCCCATGCTCGCATGTCACTTTTCCATCATACAAAATTGGTGAACCCAACATTAACAAACAGTTCTTCCTTTTATTATTTTTCATTTCTCTCATCCACCTTCACTCTTTCCCATTATTCTGCGGGTATTCATATACTCCCGAATATGTCGGGATACAATGCATATGGTGGACCTCTCTCAGGTCTTGAAACAAACTATAGTCAAACAAATAGACAACCATCACCCTCACTTTCTGCATGGGATGATAACTATTCAAGTAATTACTTGTCATCTCAAACTTCCCCTCAAAGAACTAGCTCAAGTTCTTTGTTCCGAATTGAGGAGTTTGATCAGTTTACACAAACACAACAGCCGAGTCATCAGGCTCTAATAATATGATGTTTACTAGGGAATCCACTTCATCTCCTCGGGTCTTGTTCAGACCACAGATCAGTAGATAATCAGACCCACTCCCCTTTTTGGATGAGGAATACTTAGCACACTTCGCTAAAAGTGAACAACGTTTCCAAAACATGTATCCACCAATAGGAAGTTTGCAAATACAGTCTGATTCCCTATTCTAGGAAAACACCCCCATTCCTCCACTTATGGGAAATACCCTCGGTGAAGCTTAGCAGGTAAGGATCAATTCATAACAAGGTATCACACCCCCTTACAACCTCAAGCAATATAACAAACACCCCTAAGGAAAATCACTACGTCTTTGCCAATGGAGGTCATTTCAGGGCTTAGTTGAAAAGGTTAGAGGGTGGAACTTGCTCAAGAAAACCAAAATTCATCTTTTTGGCAAGCAGGAGTCCCCAACCCTCTGCATCATCCTAGTCAGGTCAACCTCCTTACAAGAATAGGCACATTAGGCATGCCTCCTCAAAATCCTTATAGTTACCCACAACAAACACCAATTGGGACCGCATTTTCAAACGTCATTCCAGTTCAAAACATGACACTTCCCAGCTTGGCACCAAACAACCCATGCGAATAATGCACCCCCTTACTTAAACATTTATTCAAATTCACCACAAGGAGACATGTTCTCTTCTCCTGGGATGTTCGTTCAACCACAGGGATTCCCATATGTCCCTACAAACGCATATGCTATGCCATATCAACAACCCATTCCACCTCAACCCCCTCAACAAGCCCCATCGATGGTCGAGGCCTATGTAGTAGGGACTTATTCAGAATATTTAAAAGATCCCCTAGAATTCACCATACAAAGTGTTATGCTTCCAAGACCTCTCCTGATTTACCCAAATACAAAGGGGAAGGGGACCCAAACGCACACATTAAGGCCTATGCCATAGCCATACGGGAGTTACTCCCTTGGGATGGGGTTGTCGCTAAAATATTCCCTAAAACCTTAGAAGGTATTGCCCTTGATTGGTATTACAGAATACCTAAAGCCTCAATACACTCATTTAAACAACTCGTGTCAGAATTCATGAAAGCTTTCAACATGATTAAAAAGCTATGAACGGGAATCAGGGAGTTCTTGCATATCAAACAAGAACATAATGAGTCTGCTGCTCATTTTATTCAAAGATGGCATACGGTTCTCTACTCATCAGCAAGTGCTCCAAACATGGATCAAATGGAACTATGTGATTTATTCCTTAATTCTCTCAATAGAGAGATAAAGGAAGAAGTCCAGAAGTTCCCACTAAGAACTTATGATGAAGTACTTGAGAGTGCTCTCCGAATCGACCAAGTAGTGATAGATAGTGGTCGTAAGACATATGGGACAAATGGGAAATTAACCACTCCCAATAAAAACACCATGGCCTATTCTAATACAGGAACGTAAATCAAGGACCTAAAATCATTAACAAGAACTGTAGAGTTACAACAGATGGAGTAACTGACCAAGTTAAAAGGGAAAATGTTGTAAACATTTCGCCACCTGTTAATAATTAGCAAAATAACAATTTTACTCCAACAATCAATGCGGTGGATTTTAATCGTCCACCATGGCAACAACAACAACAACAAAGACAAATCCAAACACAAAGTCCAAATCGAAACCTAGTTGGATATCAGAGTCAAAACCAAAGGCAACAACCTCAAAATTTTAACTCTAACAACCAGCAACCTTATCAGAATTTCAGGCCACAACAGATTATAAATCAACAACCTCGAAATTATAATCCCAATTTATATTGTGGCTTCCACAAGATTCAAGGCCACAATACTAAGAATTTTTGTGAATACAATAAATTTATGCAACGCTTACTAGAAGATCAAAAGCGGCTCTTTATAGATATGTTTTTAGAAAATTCTATAGTACCCACGCCAAACACTTATGAAGGGGTAGTATCCCCTCAAAACATACCCCTCAAGATCTTTAATGATCCGCTCCCAAACCGCCCCAACAATAATGGATAGATCCTAACGGAACAAACAAGGGTGTCATAACAGGAAACAATAACCATGAAGCTTCAACTTCATTAAATCCACCAGTCACACCCCAATTAGGAACTCAACCTCAAACTAAGATAGTTGGTTTAGTGGAGTTAGACACCGAGCTACCCATAGAAACCATAACAAGAACATAGGATTATTCATCCCAACCTATTCCAAGCTATCAATTGGAACCGGACAACAATCAACAAACGCTGGTAAAACCCATAGGAACCTATGACTTAATTAATGATTTAACTAAAACCTTATCCCACATCTCCTTTTAGATTTGTTAAAGAACTCTCCCGCCCATAGGGCTTCCCTCTTAGAAGCGTTAGGCCTTGGTAATTTAATCAACATCACTCCCCCAAAAATGCAAGTAAACCATGTGGACTTTAACATTTATCCTCTAGGGAAGCCAGACAGGGGATACGAAATTTATATTCGATATAAGCAAAATGCCAACAGACGTTGAAATTACATGAAGAGGTAACCCAAATTTACATTTACAAGTTTGGGTCTACAATAATTATGTTAAATGTGTAATGGTTGACGATGGGGCAGAAATTAATATAGTCCCCTTCACTTTTATTCAAAAGTTAGGATATGGAGAGACGAACTGTTCCATGACGCGAAATACGCTAAGAGGTTATGATAGCCTCAAAGCCACTTCGATTGGAACCATAGTTTTACTAGCCACTTTAGGACCCAAGACAGTCCTCATCGAGTTTTATATTATAGATTGGGAAACCAATTATAATATGATCCTTGGTCGGTCATGGATACACCGCATGAAGGCAATCCCTTCCACGCTATTCCAATAAATAATATTTCTACACTTAGGGAAAATATTTGTAGCACAAGGTGACCCAAAACCCTTTGATATACACCTAGTTGATTTGAAGAAAAGACCGGTGTTCACTCGAGTTTGAACTTCCAAAAATCAAATTTTCAAACCAACTAATTCACAACTAAAAGAAAATATGATACCTACCACAAATTTGGAAATTACAAATCCATCGAGGACATTCCAAGACTCAAAAGTGAGACCAATGTTATAAAAATGGTTTCGTTAGGGACTACCGCAAAAATTGTCAGGTTGCTAGAAAAGGACTTACCAATTCTCCTACCATTTGATTCTATGGATGTGGGACACACCTTGGGAATTGCTTCTCTTCCATCAGACAAAATTTTTATAGTAGAAGTAACCGAAGCAAAAGAAATATATATGACAAATATCCCAACATCCATTTTTCTAAACAAGTATTGGACTCTCCACTTCGATGGAGCTAGATGTCATTTTGGAGCTAGGGCAGGAGTGATCTTTACTTCACCTGAGGGAAAGATCCTACCGTTCACCTTTAAATTAAAATTTGAATGTACAAACAATGGGGCTGAGTACGAAGCTCTCCTCCTTGGCCTCATCCTAGCCAAAATAATGAGTGTCGATAACGTTAGAGTGCTAGCAAACTCGCAACTAGTTGCAAACCAAGTATCTGAGGTATACAAAACTAGAGCTGAGCACTTACAACTCTATAAAACAACAGTATTAGATCTAAGTAAGGGATTTATCTTCATATCAATTGAAGCAATCCCACGAGAGCAGAACCTTCTCGCAGACTTGATAGCAACCTCAGCTTCCCGTTTCACCCCAAATAGTGAGTTGGAGGATACAAATTTCACGGTATCACTTCATACCAAGCCATTAGTGTGCAAAATACCAACAAACTCACTCCTAACTCATGGAGAGGTTGAGGATGATTTTTCCATCGTAGATCGCTTTGACGATGATAGAGTCACTCTCGAATATCTAAACGCCTATGCGGAGCTACACCTTACTCACCGTATAGTTGATCTTTCCTTAATACCACATTCCTCTTCCTATTTTGGAAATACCATGATAGAGTCTCCTCCATAGAAGGATCTGATATCTACGAGATAGAAGACGGAGAAAGTTTGGAACTACCTCTAGCCCCACCCGATTTGAAGAAGGTAATGCTTCTTTAATAGAAGAAACCATTGACATAAACATTGGAACGGAGGAAGAACCAAAGATTTTGATGTTGGGATCCTCGTTAACTCTGGAGGAGATAGAAATACACACCCAAATCCTCAAAGAACATCAAAAAAATTTTGCATTTAGTTATAAAGAGATGATGGGCATTACACCACAAGTTCGGTACATAATCTTGTCACGAAACCAGATGCAAAACCAATTAAGCGAAGTCAAGACCAATGAAGCCAAAAGTGGCTCTCATGGTAAAATAAGAAGTAATAAAACTTCTCCAAGTGGGATTCATCAAGCCCGTTGACTATTCACAATGGGTATCTAATATCGTTCCCATCCTCAAAAAGAATGGGAAGATACGCATTTGCATAGATTTTCAGGATATTAACAAAGCTTGTCCCAATGATGACTTCCCATTACCATCCATTGACGTTATCGTTGATGCAACAACTAGATTTGAATTGTTGTCCCTCATGGATGGGTTCTCAGGGTATAATCAGATTAAAATATTTGAACAGGATCAAGCCAAAACTAGATTCATAACTCCTGGGAACATATTGCTACGTTGTCATGCTATTTGGTCTTAAGAACATCGACACTATGTATCGGGCAATGACATATATATTCCACGATCTTATCCATAAAAATATGGAATCATATGTGGATGACTTGTTGGCCAAGGCCAAGAAACACAATGATCATCCGTAGTGCTCAGTATCATCCTCTCATGATTAATTGAATATGGCATCACATTAAATCCAGAGAAGTGTGTGCTTGGTGTGACAGAGGCAAACTTTTGGGCCACATTTTATCTTCACGAGGATTGATGTTGATCCGGCCAAAATATGGGTTGTTCTTGAAATTATCCCACCATCGACGAGTGCGGAATCGGAGTCATTTCTTGGGAAACCCAAAGTGCAATCCATGAGTTCATCCCGGATCTAAGTTTTCCATTATTCAATCAACAATCTATTAAAGAAATATTATAGCATTGATTGGAATGAAGAGTGCAACGAGGCCTTCGAAGAAGTTAAACGCTTCTTTTGTCACCACCCACACTAATGCCTCCCAAGCTAGACCGCCCTTTGATCCTATACTCACGAGCCACTCATGTCTCGCTAGCCTGCATGTTGGCTCAAGAAGACAATGATAAACAAGAGCGTGTAATCTATTTCATCAGCCAAACGTTGCTCGATTATGAAACATGCTACACATAGGAAGAGAGGGAATGCCTGGCCATAGTCTTTGCAACAAAACATTTAAGACATTACATGTTAAACTAGGAAATAAGGGTCATTGTAAAGACAGGCCATTTACGAACATTTCTCACACAAGGATCTTTATCTAAAAAGGCTAGACGTTTCATAACCTTAATGGGAGAATTTGAGTTAACATTCGTGAACCAAAAATTTGTTAAGGGACAAATCATTGCAGACTGGTTAGCTGAAAATCCACTAGATGGAGGTGAGTTGGTAAATCTAGACTTTCCCGATGAGTGTGTATGCTTCATCGAAACTAGGCCCCCCATTTCTACATGTCCCTGGTATACTGATATCATCAATTTTATCATGGACCATACATACCCAAAAGGTGCCACATCACAAAAAGAAGGTGGTTACACATTATTACCGCTAAATATGTTGTTTTAGACCAGGTACTCTATCGTAAAGCCTTCGACGGCATGCTTCTAAGATGCGTCGACGTAGAAGAATCCAAGAAGATTCTTCATGAATCTCATAGTGGGATATGTGGAGGCCACTCGATGATCACGCCACCACTCGCAAAATACATCGAGATGGGATATTTTTGGCCCACTCTCGAGCATGATGCAGTGGAATTTGTACGTAAGTGCCACAAATGCCAAGAATTCTCTCATGAGATTCACATGCCAAAGACAGATTCTTGCAACTAATAGCGACTCGTGGCCCTTCTCTACGTGGGGTCTAAATTTGATAGGGAAGTTCTCCCCCTCATCAACCGATGGCCATAATTTTATAATTACAGCCATGAAATATTTTACTAAATGGGTAGAGGTCATGCCTCTCACTGCTGTACCGATTTGGTAATTACCAAATTCATTCTAAACCAAATTATACGCACGTATGGTGTCCTAGAAGTCATTATCTTAGATAATGGAATGTCCTTTAAAAGTGACGAAGTCTATGAGTTATGTAGCAATTTCAAGATAAACCATCACATGGCCTCCCTTTACTATCCTCAAGCCAATGGGTAGGCCAAAGCGACAAACAGAATGTTAAAATCTATTCTCCTCAAAACGTTCAAGGAGAACAAGCGAGATTGGCATTTAAAACTATATCCGGCCTTGTGGGCCCATCGAACCTCAGTAAGAAAACCAACAGGAGCAACTCCTTTCTCACTTGTATTCAGGGTAGAAGCAGTTCTCCCACTTGAGGTTGAAATACCTAGTCTCTACATCTCATTACAAGGGATTCTGGATGAAGAATCTTATAGGGAGGCACGCCTCTCTCAACTAGAAATCCTTGACGAGGTCAGGCTAAACGCCAAACAAAGGCACAGAGCCTATGTTGACCGGATGTGCTAGCAAAGTATAACAAAAAGGTCTATGAGCGAGAAATATATGAAGGAGATCTAGTTCTAAGACTAGACAGCCGGATCGATAAGAAAACCAGTGAAGGAAGAAAGTTCCGGCCCAAATGGTTGGGCCCATACTAAGTCATGAAAGACTACAGAAATGGTGTGTATCTCTTGTGCACACTAGAAGGTGAGGAATTCAGTGAAATTGTCAATTCCTTGCATCTTAAATAGATTTACGCATAAAACATCAAAATCACCACTTATACATTATAGTTACCTACATTGCATTAGTCTTTTAGCTGTTTCATTTTGTTCACTCATTTCATAAAACTAATAGTCTAGGAACTTGCTCTTAAGCAATCTATTACAAATTTCTAAAAATATTGGCAAAAGCATTCAAAACACATCTCTTCAAACATCATCAAGTATTTTCAAATCTTCTCATCAAGTTCAACAGACAAGCATTGACAAAAACCATACCAAGGCCCGCATACTTGGCTTTGCTCTTTATTTCTACTAGGTGAAGTTGTCCTTGCCTACGGTCTATTCTAGAAGCTTCTTGGTGTCACATATATCCCTCTTAAATCTCTTTGAACGAAAGGATATCCCAAAGTCATATATTAGAAATGTCAAAATCAAATGAAATCCAAAGCACCAAGCAAAAAAATATTTTATTTTACACACTTCTTTGCCCCATCAACCTTCGGTGATAAGCCCACATCTCTTACTAGTGGTGTGAGGTTGGGAAAGGAAAGAAGTGCTCTTACTCACCTATACCCTACCTTTGGTGACAAACCCATGCTTCTTACTAGTGGCATGAGGCAGGGTGTGGGGGGTCCCATCACACAAATTAACAAATCTTGGTATGCTAAAAACACAAGTCTACCTCTCTAAGAGAAAACAAATATCTAAATTCCAAAGAGATCAAACCCTCAAAACCAGATTTTGTCAACCAAGTTGCCATTTATGAATCTAAGTCTAGATAAACCGGAGGGTAAGTGGCTTCCTAAGTGTGCTAGTAGTTACGAGTAGGGTAGGTGTGTGGGTCCAAATTTGGTTTACATTCTTGATTTGTCTGTCTGTCTCTCATCATTCCATTCATCAAACTCATACAACTTGTGCCCTTGCTAACTCTTGGTGTTGAGCCCTCGCATCTTACTAGTTACATGGAATTGGGATTGGGGCAAGTTCATCTCTTTATCACTATGCATTCATCACATTTTTCCAACATAAAAATAAATTACAAACATTGCCCAAAGAGTTCAAAAGTTCAGCACTACCATATGTTAGTATAATCTCATATCAACATTGCAACAAACATACAAAGTAAAACACCCTGTTTACTATCATTTGTTATCCATTGCATACATTTTGAAAACATGAAAAACAAATATTCTAAAAACATCTAAGTACACATGGGAAATGAGTCACAAAGTTCTAGGCACCAAGATTTACGGATCAAAAAGATATATATATATATATATATATATATATATAAGTCAAGTTTCATATATCAATGCCATTATGCACTAGGCATGGTCAAAACGCTTAATGAGCACGAAAAGTACAAAAGCACTCATATAGATGTCGACAAAATGATACAAAAATGGTCTCTCAATCCCTATGGGATCCCTCAAAGGGTGCGCGACCACGCCTAGGACTCGACTACGCCAACACTCACGAATGCATCGAGGCTCGCTGTCATGACCATCGCTGCCGTCTCGCCATGAGAGTGACTCATCCTCATTAAGCGCTGGTCGTCCTATATCCGGCTACCTCAAAGACGAAGAGAATTCATGATCTTTTCTTCATACCAGATAGAGGAAAAAACATAAGTATGCTACCAAATTTGTTGAAGGCTCCCCCACGTCCATGGAAAGCTCAGCACGAGTCTTCTCCGAGGGGAGAAGAAAGGTATTAGTGCATACGCGGTGAATCAAGTCTTGCCACTCATAAGCGGTCATTCTAAACAAAAAGAGAAACTAGCTAGGAAATGATCAAAAGATAAAAACCAAGAGTAAACAAAACAAAATAGAACAACAAACTAAGACAATTCTAAATAGAGAATAGAGACAACTCACTCGGATCTCCGGGCCTCCAAGAAGGATCTCTAGGATCCGCGCCGCCTTGTGATGCCACCACCGACTAGTGTCCCTCTCCCACATCTCGGGGGAAATTTGATGGCCCATAATGGACTCGCCATCTCCACCTAAGTCCTAAGAGAGAAACTCCTCTGAGACCAGAGTCACCCTCTCTACGCTCCGCTCCACCTATCAACCTGCGGGATCTCCTAGGTATCATGCCACTCGGGATCACTATCATCCCCCCACCCATCTCACTGATCTCCATCTCCTATGTCTCCTCCTCTGTCTCTCCCCCTAGTGAACTCCTCAAACTCAGATTCCACATCAATGGGCTCATCATTGCTATGGGTGGGACCGGCGGCAATTTGAAGTAAGGGTGCTTGAGGAGCACTGGCTCTCCCTCGTGCACGTACCACCCTCCTGGCCCCAATAGGAACACCAGGAGTAACAATAGTCCAACCCCAACCTCTAGGACATCCCCAAGCCTTGTGGATAGATCTATACACTGGCACTACCAGAGGAAGCATGTCACTATAGGGGAGGCCAAACTACTGTGGTACTCTATCAAAGGGGTGGATCTCCAACTTCCCCACCTTTTCTATCAACTGGTTGGTGGTTTGATAGGAAATCAATGTAACGGTCTCCTCTCCCCATACCCCTACCATGGCCTGATAAGGAGTGGCCTCCATGTCTCGTAGTGGTCAAAGAGGCTACCGGTGGTGAGGTGCTCTAAGGCTGTCATCGCCATCCACCTCACTATCCCGACAGCCCCGGGATCCTCCACCTCTACACCTCTCCTATATGGGGTGATATGCTCATACACCCAACTCATGACAAGAGTCAGGTGGCTCAATGACTGTCCCTCTAATCAGACTACCCTGTATAAATCATGATAGGTAGTCCCACGGATATCTTCTCCTAAGTGTAGACACGTCCATGGCCCTCAAACGTGCGCAATAATGGGGGCCAACAATATAAGAGGGTGTCCCCTCCTTATCCCTAATCATTACGGATGCAAGGATGCCCATTATGGCCTTGCAGAGCAAAGGAATGTCTAACTCAATGATAGAGTGGATCCCCACTCCCTTCTTTGATCCCATCGATACAACTACATCTCCCATGTAGGTGGCCCACTGAACCACACGTGATCGGATCTCTGCATTGTCTTAAGAGACGGCCACCACTAAGGATCGAACCCCCGAGATACGGTAAACATCCTCCAGGGTGATGGACCACTCACCCCTAACTCCTAAAGCAATCGAAGGTGTTCCGATCCGCATCCCAGTATGAAAATAAGTCACACAGTATGTGACTGGTAGGTGCAACGTGAGGGACCTATGCAATCCTCCAAATACCAACCCTCTGGAGAGTATCCCGCTCTACCTGGGAGAGTGCCTCTAACACTGCTGGGAGCCAATCACACTCCCTCTCCCAACTCCATCTAATATACTCCTCCTTCTTCTACATACACCCAAAAACACAAAAAGGAGTAAGTTAGTATTGAAATCCAATTGGAAAAACTATTAAAAACATGTAAAAATGCTATACATGTAAAAATAAGTTAAGTTTTGTTTTGTTTTGGTCCTCTGTCACTGATCGCCACCACAATGCGGAGAAGCGGCGATTCCGTAATGCTTGGCACCTTCTAAGGTAGCGGTCTGTCCTTGAAAGTCAAAGCGGGTCGTATACCCTAAAAAATGCTTTAAAACAATCAAAAACACCATTTTAACAAAAAAAAGAAGCCTACCCTATGGGTGTCCCCCCTAGAGACACGTTTAAAACTAACATTTTCAAAAATGACCCCCCAAAGAGAATGATTTCATCATTTCCACATTTTAGGTCTAAAAGCAATAAATCGAGAAGAACTAACCTGAGACTTTGTGGGTCGATGTTCCGCTCTCAGAGGCATGATTGCTATCTCACCACGAACGTTTGGACTATACTCTCATCGAAAACAGTCACCATGGGTCCCAGAGCTCAAAACTATCAAATCAATCCACACAAATGAATAGTAAAATGACTTCATTTTATATAAATAGCCCCCTTAATTTGATTTTAAATTTCTTTCAGAGGTCGAAGCACTCACGAAGGTAAGTTCTAAACCTCGCATAGATGGTAAGTCTTCTTTTTCTTATCAATTTAGCCTTATCTCTCAAATTATTTTATCTAGTTGCACTTGAGTCCCTTGTTTTATTTTACGAGATAAGCGAGACTTTAGATGGTGACTTTCCAACACATGGGCATGTCGGTATAACTCCTAACTCCCATTTCGGGACAGCCATACTCGGATCCACCGTTTTACGCCTCTTTATGGCTAAGATGCTTCTCTAAGGGGGCAATATGTACGTACCCAAAATTGTAGGGTACTACACCATTGGAACGATGTTACACATGCCCCAATGATGATACAGAGTCTCCTTGCAAGGTGTTTGGAATCCAGAAAGGCTCGCCAAGTATACGCTTGTATCCCGCATGCCCCGCTTAGCCTCCGCATGCTTTTTTTTTTCCTTTTCCCCCTTTCTTCTTACATTTTTGTCTTTAGTGACGAAACTACGCCCTGCCGGCGGTAGTCCCATATCTGCTACCCGGGATAGGCGGTGATCTCGTAACCGCTGCCCTGCACAGGTGGCGGTCCTGTACGCATTTTCTAGATCCTTCGATGATCGCGTCAAATGTAAATCTTGGATTTTACATGCTTTCTTCAACCACTTTGGCTTGCATTAATGTTTTTGCTCCCTGTGAATAGTGTTTTTCCTTTGTTTATAGTAAAAGAGATCAAATGGGAGTTACCCTCTAGTAAATGCATTGGTTATAAATAGCCAGCTTGTTTTCAAGCAAATGGCCCCTCATCCTCTCAATTCTCTTGTTTAGTCTTTCAATTTCTTGCTTAGAATTTTGTTAGTTTCATGTTTTGCTTCCATTGTTGGTATTTTAGAGGTCATATGATCTTCTTTTTGATCTTGTTCCATTCTTTGCTTCATAAAATCAGTTTAACATAGAATAACTTCATTTCTAGACTAGAATCCATTAAAGTTACTGAGGTTTTGTTTTGTCATAAGGACAGTTTTGAAACTCTTGGTACACTTGTGTTGTATTCCCATGCAATAAATCCCACTAGGAATTACATGGTCAAGATCTGTTCACTTGTGCTATCTCTCTTCTACTCGCATTGTATTCGGTCTATATCCAAAGCTGTCATTGTTCGAATACCATCTTACATTGATACGATCATATACATATTTTTGGATTCATGAGGACACAAAGGAACAAGGAGATCACTATAAGGGGATGAAATCACACACAATTTGGATTTACCACTATTTTGTAAATGCTAGGTTTGAGCTATCAAAGTTCTAGTTACAACATATCAAATAGAGTAGTGAATTATTTCCTTTCAATTAAAATTTCGCTCTCGATATCACGGGGAAGTTGTGGGGATTGATATTTTCGAGAAGCGTGATTCATTCCCACTTCTGAGGCAGGATCGAGAGCCTTTCAATTTAATATATTCAGTTGATTAGATATTTAGGATAAAATCACAAGCATGCAGCAGCAAATAGCCATACCAGGCTACTTTGCTTGTTTTTATTCTATTACTAGATTAGTTGTCCATTTTATAAATATACTAGAGTAGCTGCTCTTCAATTTCATTGAAATATGTTATTGAAAAATATAAAAATAGAAGAATGCTTGCATAGTGTAAATACCTCTTTCGTAATCATTTTATTAATTTTAGTTGAAATTTGAATCATTTTGTATGACAATCATAGGACCTAGAGAGCCTAGAGAGTATATATTTGAACCCGTAGTGCCTCAACCTAATCTACCCACAACATTAGCTAATATAGATCAGGACCTTAGGATACAGGTCTTTTGAGCAACAACAAACTTATAATCAATTAGTGAGCAATTAAGAGGATTAAATATCAAAGATGATAAATCTTACACACATTCGGTCATACCTTTCAAACTATAGATTGCCTTGATAAAACATCCGAATGAGCGTGCAAGGATTCAAACGAGAGAAAACACTTGGTTGCGATCCTTTGGTTCCATGACCCTAATGCGGGAGACCTTCTCATCGACATAGACACTAGCTTACGTATTCAAGTTGCGGAACACTGTTAGGTATTCCGAGAAAATCATACAACTTCTAGTTCTAAACATAGAGGATGAAAAGGCATACGATTCTGGATAGTATGAACAAGGGATTGATTCTTCACATTACCATAACAGGTCCACAACAACCATGAATTCACGGTTGTGATCCCCAAATCCCACAACCCAATGGGCCTACAAATTAGTTAAGTATTGACAACCTTTGCTTGCGAACATTGGCATTTAGATCTTCACCACTCCCATTGAATATTATAGTATAGTTCTCCGTATTAAACATAGAGGCCAATCAATCCAATATTTTCAGGGCTAGACCAAAAACCACCCACAGATTAACTATAAATCCACTAAGTCGCCCATCACCATTTTTATGGCCTTGTCTGGAGATATATACGAAGCTCCCACAGTCACTTCCGGCGTATCCAACAACCAAGAAACATGTTCTCGTAGCTCAACATTGATTAGAGCCTCCGAGCAGCCATTATGTCTGAATGAACCATTACACCAATTCAGCTTAGGAGGGCCTTATTCACCTTAGATTCGCATATTCCATTCTTGCGTATTGAGGATCTATGATTACTCGATTATCTTATCGTATTCATTCACATTCAACATTCACCGGCTATCTTGACACGACCTCGGGAGGTCAGGTATGAGGAAGAGGTACTTGTAGATTCACATGCTCACATGTCACTTTTCCATCATAGAGACCCAAAAGGGTAAGAAAATGATAAAGAGAGGGCAAGTGCACATAGGAGGGACATGAGAGCTCTGGGCACTACGCCCTAATCCAGGCGTGCTAGTTTCTGAGGCCATAAAAGATAAATAAATCCAATAAAGGATATGTAAGGCCAATAAAAGTGCAAGAGATAAAGTTAAAGGCCCAAAAGGAGTTGTTTACCAGTAGTTTTCTTCTTTGAAGAATCATGTATATATTAGTATGCTTTAGGACCTAGAAATGTACCCAAGTGCATAGATTTTGTGTCTACATTTTTGAACACTTTATGTTTTTGAGTGAATAATCAATAACATAAATGAGATAGAATATGCATACCTTGTAATCCTATAGAGAATAATGTTTCGATAGCGTGTCTAGTGGAAAAGTGAAACATGAAGTGATTGTAATGCGAAACATGAAAACTAGAAAGGGGATGTAGACCCTAGGGGTGAAGAGTATGCGTATTAGAGTATTGTTGGAGCTTGTGCTTGTACATGTGAGCTACTTCTGTAAGGAGGCCTGACCTACAAAAGAAGAGAAAAAGAGTTGTCAAAGTTTTGCATATGAAAAATCATAGTAACATGTGTATAAACAAGTAAAAGTTTGTAAAGGTAAAAGGAAAGTGTGCACCTGATGTATGAGAGAGTACATGATATAAATTCGTCATGTTTTCTTTGGATATGCAGTTGAATTTGAGTTTCTTGTTTCTAAAGGGTGAGGTTTTTGGGTGATCTCACGTCAAGAGCAAGTTATTTGGGTGATCTCACACTAAGAGCAAGTTATTTGGGTGATCTCACACTAAGAGAAAGTTTTTTGGGCTATCTCATGCAAGAGAAGAGTGTTAGGGAGAGGTTTTTCTTTATCTCCTTCCATGACACTTCCCAAATAAGAACCACTGCAGATGGCATGTCCCTGAGTTGTAAGCTTTTGTAACCTATTGTAAAATTTTGTAACTTGATTGATTGAGTTATGTAACTGGAGGCAAGTTCACGATATAGGAGAATTCATTATAAACTACTAGAAACTATGTTGAAATTAAAAATTGATTGTTTTTCCCAAAGACACAAGTTCCCGAGGTGGTATAAAAGTGCCCACCACTATTTTTCAGTATTAGGTGCTAGTTTCTTCTTTGTATCTATGATCCAAGTCATATTTTGGACCACTCTATAATTGCGTGCTTGTGCAATTCCATAATGTGTTGATCTGTTATGGAGCTCTCTACTACTTAAAAGGGTGATTGTTTCACCAAATAGATGTCCCCCTCATTTAGGGTGCATACGAAAAATGTAGGAGGATGCAACCAAAAGAGAGGACCGGAAGTTGATATGCATATCATGTCTTTGGATACCTATAGAGGGTATGTGATGTGCACGGTAGAAACCAAGGAACATGCCAAAAAAGTAGGCTAGAAAAAGTGTTAGTGTAGAAAAGCTAGTATGCAATAGAAGTCAATATAATAAGCAATTATGAAGATAAAAGTGACCACGAAAAGTAGGTTTCATACATGAGACATCACTCATAATGCCACACGACAATCATGGCGAAGCAAACATACTAAAATAGTGATCAAACATGAAAGAGGGCATAGCCCACAAACAATATCAAGAAATAATAACAAAGAAAATGATAGATAACCATGGTTGTATTGATCCTGCAAGGAAAATTATACACATGAAGCACTCGTTAGCATGTTAGAAAGATAAATAGTATTTCAAAGCATGAATATATCATCCAAAAGTAAATTGATAGTGCCAAGAAGTAGTAAATAATGTAACAATAGGACCTATGAGTTCTAGAGCATGAAAGTAACAAAGGTAGATTCCCGGGAGCCTTAACAAGACTAGTAAAGAGTAGTGTTGAGCATCATGCATCGTGTAAGAATATGGAAAGGTCCTGCACTCACCTAAAGATACTAAGTAAACACAAATGTGTGTATAGAGAAAGATAATGGCATACTAAGAATCCAAGTAGCATACGAAACAAAGTGTAACATGTAAGTAGTATGAGTGAACAAGAGTGAAGAGAACCAAAATGTGTAGATGTTGTGTACATTTGAAGGTGTGCTACGATATGTAAAATGTGTAGATGAGAGGGTCCACATTTACCCCCATTAGATGTGTGTGAGATGAGGTTCATTTAGGAATTCTCCCTTAACAATTAAGTATGAACCAAATAATAAGAGTGTGTCATCGGAGTAATGATGGTATATTATGTGAGTGAGAATAGATGTTAGGAAATATGTATCGTGAAGCATTGATAATGAATTTTGGATGATGTGAGGTTCATTTAAGATTTGGACCCTCAACAGTCAAGTATGAACCGTGAAACTAGAGTGCATCATCGGTAATGATGTTATAATACATGAGTACAAATATATGTTATGAAAGATGTATCGCTAAGAATTGAGCATGAAGTGTGGATGATGTGAGGTTCATTTAAGAATTGAACCCTCAACAGTCAAGTATGAACCATGGAACTAGAGTGCATCATTAGGTAATGATCATATAATACATGAGTGAGAATAGATGTTATGAAAATATGTATCGCTAAGCACCGATCATGAAGTGTGGATGATGTGATGTTCATTTAAGATTTTGACCCTCAATAGTTAATTATAAACCGTGGAACTAGAGTGCATCATCGGTTAATGATAGTAAAATGTGTGTACCAAATATGTGAGATTGTGTAGAAAGGTAAACATGAAGTAGAGAGTGTGAAGTGTAGTAAACAAGCTATAAGTAGACACTAGAGACAACTGATAGTGATCAAGGGGAGAAAGTTATATGCCCCCAAGTGTGTGAGGGATAGAAGGCTATCCGATGATATCTTGAAGAGCGAGGACCCCCACTGATGTCTGAGGAGACAAAGGTATGTGACCATGGTATAATATTGATGGTGTAGGAGATTAGCTATGTGTATGTGAATGAGAACGATGGGGTAAAGGAGGTGGAGAACACATATAGGTATGGGTTTCCAGTAGGGGTCTTAGGGTGACAAGGTGGGCTAATGGTGAGTGGGGATGACGGGGTTGTGATGTAGGCTATGTACGAATGAGAGAACTAGGTGTAGAGATAGATTTAGACTTGAGAGGTGTGGGAGGCCTAGATGCCATGACTAGTGCAAAAATAGATGCAAGAGTGGGCCAAGGTAATGGTGTACATCATGAAATACCTTTGATGGTGAAAACTTTCTTATTATGGATGAACTTGAGGCATAAGTAAAGCATGGAAGGAACAACACTGGGTAGCTCGAAGACAAGGAAGACCTAAGACCATGTCACAACTCTTTATTTAAGATGTAACAAGGAATGGTGTAAGTATGGTGAGGGACCCAACAATAATTGGAAGGACGACACAACTGTAAGAATTAGGGACCGGAAATGTGATTAGGGAGGTTTTACATTTGATAGATAATAGGAGTGCTACGGAACATGCATTGGAAAGGGACTATGAATGGAACAAAGTAATTTTGATTTGTATAAGTATTGATAGATGCATTAATATGAAGTGAATCGAGAGGAGAATGTGGCAAGGTAATCATTATCCGAGAATGTGATAACTGGTGGTGGCATGTCGACAAGTAGTAGCAATAAGAAAATCAAGTGATCTTGATGAAGGAGGAGGCACAACATGATATGTATGGTTTATATAAATTGGTAGATGTCTTGTCATGTTTTGGAAATGGGCCATTCAATAATTTAAGCTTTTTATTAACATTGACCTATGTAGACGTAGATGGATCAGGGAGCTCAATTGCATTATTATCAATAAGATATTGAATACAATATTTGAGTTTAAAGCATCAATCAGTAGAATTCCCATTGCATTGGTGGTAGTCATAGTGTGAATTTTCATCGTAATTATGTCCACGTGGGTGAGAAGGATCAAGATTAAGTGGTGGAGGAAGAGTAATGAGATTTCTTTCGATAAGTTTCAAAAATAGAAACCAAGGTGCGTAAGGTAGCCTAGTGAAAGTGTGCCTTGTGGATTGCAATTGAAGCATGGTGGGTGTAGAAACATTGTTGAAGTGGCTTTAGCTTCAGTAGGCTTAGTAGATGGTTTAAAGGTGGATTTAGCTTGAAAATTTCTAGAGGATGAGGATGAAGAAGTATCATAATACTTTAATTTTCCCATAGATAATAATTTACTTTCATGTAATTTGAGTGTATGGCATAATTGATCAAAAGAGGGAGAAGTCTCAAAGATGACACTCTCTTGAAGTGGAGGTAAAAGAATTTGAATAAAAATATCTTGTAATTCTGAATTAGTGAGGACATTGTTCATCTTAGCAAGGTTGTTCTTATAGCACAAGACATAGTCCGTGAGATGTCATTGGATCCTTGTTTGAATTGAGCTAGTTGTGTATAAGATATCTTAGTGTCGATATTGATAGAAAAATGAGCAAGGAAAGCATCAACTAATTATGTAAAAGAGGTTACCGAATGGATAGGTAGATCATAAAACCATCGCATAACATAATATTGTAAGCTTCAAGGAAATAATTTATCCAATAATGTAAGTTCATCCACATAGTAAGGACATGCTACATGAAAGGATCGAAGGTGCTCTGACGGTCGCCATGGCCATTGAGCATATGAAACTTAGGTGCAAAAAATTTAGGAGGAAAGCGAATAAGAGGAAATGGAGGGTGCAAAAGGGATATGAAGGAGGAGTGAGGAATCTAGAGATGGAGAGGAATGTGAAGTAGCTTGTTGTAACTGGCAAATTTGAGATTGCAAATCATGATATAAATAGGCTAGGTCATGAGTTCCTGAAGAGGAGACATGTCATGTGTGAGAAGTAATAGGGAGGGTAAAGTGATTTGTAGGAGTAGGCATAGAAACGGGGACAATGGAGGTAGGTGGAAGAGTGGTGGTAGAATTAGGAGGATGTGTCGCAATAGGAAGAGAAGTATTATTAGAGACTGGAGGGTTGAGCTCAGCTAGATTGGTGGCTTCCTCATGAGAAATGAATAATAAGAGATATAAGTCTTGAGGATGTTCAACAATATGAGCCTATAGATCATGAAGATCTTTGTCGAGTAAAGGGTTCATAAGTCTCACCCATGGAAGAAAATAAGAAGAATTCCTAGAATCTAGGTAGGGTTTGATCGAGTGGGTTCACCAAATGATTTAATTTAAATTGAATTAAACCTTAATTTCTTAGTAACTACTGTAACTAATGATATTTTGATGATAAATAACAGTAAGATACAAACAACAAGCATATACAATATAAAACCCCAAGAAAATGAGAGAGGAAAGGTGACTTAGTTGATTTTGTGCAACTGGAATTGATATGGCGAGTAACTCTGGAGCAGCATGAGAAGAGTGTCATCAAGGCTCACTAAGGGTTCTAGGACTCAAAAGCGCACATGACAAAAGTAACGACCGGAGGACGGAGTACCTATGTGTTAGTGTGTGCTCGAGATGCTCAAAGTTATGATATCTTCTAGGTTGTTTGTTGTTGGTCTTCTTTTGTTTCTCTCGGTTTTTCTCCAATTTCACCGGTCATACTTGTAACTGCAAGATAGATAAATATTTTTACATGCCCACAAACCACATCAAACCTAATAAATAAGATGCAGAATGGGGAGTTAAATTGATCCCGATGGGCACCGAAGAGTGATCTTACGACCAAGTGATACACTACATCTCATACTCCATGTAGTTCTTTTTGAATGTGTGTGTAATGATGCCCTAGGTTTCCCTTGTGCAAGGTGCAATATGATAATAGGATAGATCTATATTGCTCTAGGTATGCAAATGCGTGAGATGGAATAAAATTAACTTCCCCTCTTATGATGTGTATGTAGAGTGATGTAACCATTTTCCCTTGTATAGATGTGCTAGATGTATGCCTTTGAAATGATTTTGTGCCTTTGATGCAAGCTTAGGTGATAGTAGATAATGCTTAGTGCTTGGCCCCTTATTTGAGAGTAATAACTAAGTATATATATGATTCCCTTGTTTTGAATTTTGTAATTGACAATTGAAAGGCTGACCCAAAGTACTAAAATGTGCCCAAGAAGTAAAAGAGACCCAAAAGGGTAAGAAAAGGATAAAGAGGGGTAGGAGAACCCAAGAGGGACAAGAGCGCCTAGGCACTTCTCTACTAACTCGGGCATTATTTTCAAAGGCCATAAAAATAAAATCAATTAAGTGTCAGTAGAGTTGTAAGATATGTAAGGCCAATAAAAGTTCAAGAGATAAAGAAAAAGGCCCAAAAGAAGTTTTAAACCACTAGTTTTCTTGCTTAGGAATCATGTATATATTATTATGTTTTAGGACCTAGAAATGTACCAAAGTGCATAGATTTTGTGTCTACAATCTCAAAATATTTGTCTCTCTCCAACAAAGATTGCGGGATTTCTCGTCTAGTTTGCTTCTCCTCAAGCTACCTCTCCAAAGGTGTTGTCACATTCTTTATCTGTAAATGATGATGAACATCCTTATCCACCACCATAAGTTCAAATATATTCTTTCACAAGGTTGACCAATGAGTTGGCCATTCAAATGTGATAGTTTGTAAATCATCATGGTCTAAAATTGGTTCTTCATGAATAGATTGGGAATTGGGAAATACTTTTGGCAGGGTGGGAGAGTGGTAGGGTAGTATTGCATCTGTTTGAGAGGGTCTAAGATATGACAAGAGGCATATATTTTAGGTTTAGAAGGTTGGAAGGATTCAAGTTATTGAGTAAGATGCTCATATGAGTATGGATTTGGATCCAAAAAATTGGGGAAAGACTCAATCTGGGCTAATTTTGTAGTGGTTGCAAAGATGGAGAGGGAATATTATCCTTGTTGAGAGGAAGATGAGTCTTAGATGGTTCCAATAAATGGGAGGAGGCATAAACTTTAGGATAAGAGGGTTATAAGTATTCAAATGTTTGAGTAGGAGGATTTAATAAGTATGGTGAAGGATCATGGACAAGGTTCCTCAAAACTAGATGGTTTAGCCTCCATTCTTTCAACCAACTCTAGCATTTTCTTTAGGTTCTCCTCCATGAATTGCATATATTATTGGGGACTATCCTAGCTTGGAAAAGATCACCCCATGGACATGCTTCTCAATAACCATGTTTTCTAGTTCTCATATTTTCAATCATCTCATGTGCTCTCCTCATGCTTCTCTCCACGATTTGAATTTGCATTTGCAAATTAGGATAAGGGATGAACCTACATTCATCATGTGTATACCCTTGCTCCACGAAAATCACTATAGTTAATAGGCTAACCATATGCATTAGTATGACTTGGTGCATTTACAATTCCATCATAATATGGCTCATGTATCTTATTTTTAGGGAAGCTTTGGGTGAATGAAGGTGGAGGGGTGGTGTCACTCAGATTTCACCCTAAAATCTGTGACTACCCAATCCGAAAATTTTCGTACTTTTAAAATAATGGGTCATTTGTTGTTTTTATTGCCTGAAAGTTCTTGTATTGCGTCAAGATAATCCCAAAGAGCCATATTAGCCCTTTTCGCCAAATACCCAGATGCCCAAAATTGTTTTATTCTGTCGTCGGGATTTGTCTGCGGGAAATTTGTATTTAATTATTTTGAGCCCCGTATGAGGCTATTTGCGCTCCGTTTCAACTCTGTTATAAGCGGATATGTTATTATTCCTATGTACCAGAAGGATTTTAACTTATTTTAAGTTTTGGGCTTTATTTGTAACTTTTGGCAATTTTTCGTGTTTTTGTGGTGTCCCGTTCTGTTTTCTGTAAAATTTCTCTGGAACAACTCCTTCGCCGGGTAAGCCCGATTTTTGGCCTGGAGCAGCTGGAAAACATATACGCACATTATGCATGGAGGAAGTCGCCATCGGAGGTGCGGATCAGCGGGAAAAAGTGAAGTCGTGCACGGAAAAGCCCCTGCGGGGATGGGCGCATTTTTGGAAAACAAAGGATTTAAGCTGCGATGGGAAAAATAGAAGCCGCAGGCATGATGGGAATTTTATACCTGCCTAGCAGGGTACTTTTTCCCATGTTATAAAATTCACTTAAGCTGCAGTGGGAAAAATAGAAGCAGCAGGCAGGTGGGAATTTATTGCCTGCCTTGCAGGGTAAAAATTCCCATGGTGAAATAAAAGAAAAGTGACTTAAGTGAAATCATGAGATTTTATTGCCTGGCCTTGCAGGTAAATAATCCCATTGTCAAAGTCAAATCACTTAAGTGGATCATGGGATTTAGGGGCTGCCTTGCAGGAGGTAAAGAATCCCATTGTCGAAATTCTTAAAAATCTCATTGTCAGAATTCTATTATGCAAAAAAGTGCGACCCACCTTGGGTGAATAATAATGCATTAAATAAATATTTGTTAATATTTATTCACCCAATTTTGGCACCTAGGCTTGTGGAAAAGTCAACAAAAGCAAAGGGGAATAAATCAATTGGAAATAGAATTCCAAAATTAAATAAATTTAATTTATTTAATGCAGCCCCTTTTGAGAAGGAATTAATACTTTTTAAAGTATTAAATGATTATATTAATTCCTATTTTCAGTGGCTATGGTCAAAGCACACTGTGAAGCTTGAGTGAAGTGCTGTGTGAAGGATTAAATTGGATTAATTTAATTTATTGGATGGCTGTCCTTAAACATGCTATTTTTAAAAGAGAAAAGCATGATTTTTAATTAATTAATTGCCTTTAATTGTTAGGGCAATTATTAATTATAGAATTGTGAAGGTTATATAAGCATGGGCAGCCATATGGGTGAATAATTTAATTCACAGGTAAAGAATTGCAGCCAGGAGGAAAAGTGCGCCCCCATTAGAGGAAGGATTTTGTTCAGACAAAGTGCTAACAAGGCTAAAAGCTTCCAGATTTGGCGCATGCTTTGAAGGAGGTTGATCTTTGTCTGCATAATTGTTTACACAGGTGTTACAGGAGCTCATGCGTTGTTGAAAGGATTCATGCTCTCTTTATGTGCAAATTAAACACCATTTTTTTTGGGGCAGCAGGCTTGAAAAGTACATATTTTTACAATTAAAATTCACTATTCATGCTCCGGTGGCCATTTTTGTCTGAATAAATTGCAGGAATTCATTACAGGTGCTTTACAAAAGAAAAGGAGCTTTTATCAATGTCCAATACATTGCATATATCCTTCGAATCTGAAGAATTGTCCAGATCTGCACCAATTTTGAAGAATTCCAGTTAAATAAGAAGAAAAAGAATTATTCAGACAAAGATAGACAAAGCTATGGCGAAGAAAGATGAAGAAGAAAGCACAACGGAGTCATGCATCACTTCTAAATTTACAGATACTGGAGACACAGATCTAGGCTCGAAACCTCTTGCTGAATTGATAGACAAATCCAGTGCAGAGAAACTTCACTCATGCGTGCAGATTAAAAGCAGTGGAATTATTCGAGTTGCAGCTTTTCCATCCATAGCCCAGTTGCCAGAATTTGTTATGCAGGTGCAGATCCATATGCAGATCCAGATCCAGATCTTATAGTTGCAAAAGCTTCTAGCACAAAGGCTTCATCCTCTTGTTTCGAATGCAGCCCATGAAGAAAAGCTGCGAAGGCAAAATTCCAGCTTGCTTCCAATTCCAGCGCTTGCAATTCCAGCTTGTTTCAGATCCGGCTTCAAGATCCAACTAATTCCGGCTTGTTTCTAGATCCGATTTGAATCATTTGCATGCGAGACATGAAAAAGATAAAGTCAGCTTTCCTCTTCCTTCTTCTTTCCTTCGACAAAGTAATTGAGCGATCAATTCAATTATACAACTTAAGTGATTGTTTTAAAAGCCATTACTTGAAGAAGTCAATTACTTGAAGATAGGTGGGGGGTGTAAAATAGAAGGTTCTATTTTCATTTGCAAATCATACATGTCATGCAAAGAGGAATTCCAGGAGGAAGATTGCGATTGTTTCTTTCGACTTCCACATGTGTCGGTTCAACTAAAGCTTCCACTTGTAATTGCCCCTCTACATTCTATAAGTAGAGGAAGAACCTTGAGTTAATCATCGATCGAATTTGTGAGAAGCATTCTTGTGTTCTAGACTTTGTTTGAACCCCGAGAGTAACTTAGAGCAAAGGAATACAAGGAGCGAGGTTTAGGAGAACTTTGTGTCACGGTGTACTGTGTTTCTTGCTTTTAATCTTAGATCTCTTAATAGACTTTGTGTTATTTTAGATCTGGATCTAGAGCTTCCTTTGTTTTATAATTCTGTGTGTTCATATCTATTAAGTTTCTTCTATGTGCATGCAATTAGCTCTGCTATCTACTAATTGGGATGCACATCTTCTCCATTTCTTCTCTGTATTTCCTTTACTTCCTTCTTCTATAAAATACTTCCTTTCTTAAACAACTGCTTACTTGCTGCAGAACTTCTTAGTTATGGTTCATGAACTAAGTTGTTAAAGTAAAACCCCGATAGATAATAACACATTTTTATTGACAAATCTGACACGGGAGCCTCACCGGTTAAATGAGGGAGATTTATCTCATGACTGCCTAGGTTTGATGCTATGCAGAAAATCTAGCCAACAGTTTTTGGCGACTCCGTTGGGGAACAACTATCTTTGCAGATCAAAGCTTTTCTATTGAAGATCAGAGTGTTTTCCATACAAATCTCAACCTGGCTGAATGTCCATTCACCCGATCCGTGAAGGCGCAAGGAAGGACTGATCATTTCTTCCGACTGCAGGAGCAATTCAATTTCAATCATCCTCCTCAAGTTAGAAGCCGCAGATCTAGTCTTTCACTAGGAAGAAGAGTGCACGCTCATCCAGATCCGGATCATCTTCAGCATAATCCGGCAGCTGGAATTATTCATCAAGTCTACTCTTGGAGAGGACGTGCCCCATTCATCATGCTGAATCAAAACCCACTTGCCCTCGGCAGCGTTTGTTCCATGGGGTGCAGCCTTTGGACCTCTGAATCTGACTCCTCCTATGCATGATCTACCTAAAGGGACGAGAAAGAATTTTCCAAAATTCTTTGGAGATGGCAAGCAGAATCCAGATGACCACTTGGCTGCGTTTTTCATATCCTGTGGAGTGCTTGCAGTCGAACATGAAGATGTATCTGTCAGACTCTTCATAGAGACTCTGCATGACTTGGCTGGAGAATGGTTCTACCGGCTAGCTCCTGGCACCATAACCAACTGGGCTACTATGCGGGATGCGTTCCTGAAAAGATTCAAGGCAGCCGAAGATTCCAGCACTTTGATAACCCAACTGACTCAGTTGAAGAAGGAGCCACATGAGCACATGCGGGATTTTATTGCAAAATTCCAAAGATTACTGTACAAAATTCCGGCTTCTGCTTCTCTGAATGACGAGAATCAAAAGGTGTTCTTCATCAATGCTTTGCTTCCTGAAGTAAGCTATCAACTGCGAAGAGCACGTCCTGCTGATTTGTTAGCAGCTCAAAACATGGCGGTTGAAATTGAAGATGACCTCATCATGGCTGGAAAGATAAAGAGCAACACTTCTAGAGCTGAAATTTCATCCTCTACTACTACTTCGATTCACTACTACAAAAGTTAGCAAATGAGATGATGCAGATGAAGAAACAAATGGCTCAAATGGCTCAAGGCAACAATACTGCCCCTGCTCGGAATTTCAACAACAACCGGAACCGCATTGCTGGTTCCCAAAGATTAGCAATTGAAGCTGCTCCCAGAAACAATGTGGAGATGAATGAAGAAGACCAGGAAGCTGATGCTGATCAGTTCGAGAATGATGATTTTGTAGCTCCTGCTGGCGACTCCAACATTAATTACTGAACTACAAATTTGAACATGACGATGAGAAACTTCATGAAGATGATCATGGTCATGCATATGCAGTACTTACAAGATCACAAACTCACCAAGCTGAGGCATTAGCTGACGAACAAAAAGGGGCAGCCCTTTACCTTCTTCCTTGGCTCCTAGAGATAAGAATGCAAGTTCTTCATCTCAACCACAGAAAGCGGCTCAGGTATCTGAATCTATTCCTTCCCTCGACATTGTTGATCATGCCAAGAAAACTAAAGTTCAAATGTCAGAAGCCGAATACCTGAGAGCTTTTCCTGAGCAGTTAAATATGCTAGTCAAATATGTGCAATCACCAGGACAATCCAGTACATCAAAAGGCCTTTTGCCTAAACCCAAGGATACTCCACAAAACAACACTGCAGTTGTTAAATCCTCACCTTCTGAAAGAGTAGAACCTTTCTATGTCTCCATATTGCTTAATGGTTTCAAGTTAAGCAATTGCATTCTAGATTCAGGTGCTTCTGATAATATCATGCCAGCTAAAGTTGCAGATGCTCTTGGGCTTACCCTGACGAAGACCATAAAAAGGTGTTATTCCATGGAGAGACAAGTCCCTTTAATCGGACAAATCAAAGATGCACAAGCTATTCTGGCAGCTTTTCCTGACAAGAGATTAAAGATGACAATCTTAGTTGCAGATATTCCTGTCTCCTACGGGATGTTGCTGAGTAGAAACTTTTGTAAAGAGCTGGGAGGAGAAGTAAAAATGGATTGGTCTTGTGCGCACATTCCTATCAAAGGGCTTAACCATAAGCTGGAGCCGGAAAAGAAGTCCAGGTACACAGTTACAAAATCTGAGGATTCTAGATCTCAGATTCTTTTTCAGGAATCTGACCGTGGGGTCTATTTCTTGGAAATGAATAAAGATGTTCCAGAGCCAAAAATTCAACCAGAACCAGAGCCAACAAAAGAAGAAAAAGTTTGGACTCTGGAGTTTAAAGGCACATGTTGTTCTTTTGGATCAGGAGTTGGCGCTCTACTAATATCTCCAGATCATGAGGTATTTCCATACTCCCACAAGCTGATGTTCGAGAACACCAATCATACGGCGGAGTATGAAGCATTGCTTCTAGGAATGGAGCAAGCTAAGAAGAAAGGAGTAAAACTCCTCAAAGCCCAAGGAGATGCTGAACTTCTAGTAAAGCAGGTTCGAGGGCAAAGTCAAGTCAAAAGAGATAAGCTGGAGCATTACAGAGATAAAGTGCTTTCGCCACATTTAATTTTGCAGCCTTCTCTATTGACTTCATTCCAATAAACCAAAACTCCAAGGCAGATTCTTTGGCAGTCACAGCTGCACTATTGAATCCGGATAGACCACCGTCCATATTCAGACAAGGAAACTATAAAGTGGAGATGGTCTACCACCCCAGAATCCCTGAACAAACATCTGCATGTCTGCATGTTGAAGGGAGTAAATCACCACCATGGCAAACAGTCACAAGAAAAAGCTGATCCAGGTTATGATGACAGTAGTGGAGTAGTCCAACCAAAAGGTAACAAAATACCCAAGGGTTTGGAAACTTTCAACAAGCATGATCGGTACCTGAAGAAGAAGAAGGAATATGGTGATAGTTCTTCCTCAGAAATGCAACAAATAAGTCTGGGAACGGAGCAAGTTGATGCAGACTTACCCACCACGGAGAGAAGAAAGGATGAGCCACCACCAGATGAAGTTGATAAGGACTTGCCCAGAGTCTTTGACAAGAAGGCCAAAGAAAGGAAGTTCAAGATTGGAGATTGGGTACTCTGGTGGGACAAGAGACATGAACCGAAGGGCATGCATAACAAATCCGATTCACTCTGGAAAGGGCCCTTCGTAATCAAAAGAGTTGCCGGAATGGACACTTTCTTCCTTGCCTACCGGGATGGAATTGAGTTACCATTTCCTTTCAACGGGCATCTGAAGCTGTTCATGAACTGAAAAAGCAGGGTAAAACCTGTATGTACATAAATAAAACTTTGTTTGTTTTTCCTTGTTTTGTCTTGTTTTGGTGTTGTGTTGTGTTGTGTTTGTGCTGCGACCCCATGCCCAAAGGACAAGATACGAAACCAGAGATGCTGGGATCTCATCTTTTCCCTTTGTCATTCTAACAAGAGAAAAAGATGTCCACAGACGGAGCCAATGGTGTCACTCAGATTTCACCCTGAAATCTGTGACTACCCAATCCGAAAAAATTTCGTACTTTTAAAATAATGGGTCATTTGTTGTTTTTATTGCCTGAAAGTTCTTGTATTGCGTCAAGATAATCCCAAAGAGCCATATTAGCCCTTTTCGCCAAATACCCAGATGCCCAAAATTGTTTTATTCTGTCGTCGGGATTTGTCTGCGGGAAATTTGTATTTAATTATTTTGAGCCCGTATGAGGATATTTGCGCTCGTTTCAACTCTGTTATAGCGAGATATGTTATTATTCCTATGTATGCAGGAAGGATTTTAACTTATTTTAAGTTTTGGGCTTTATTTGTGACTTTTGGCAATTTTTCGTGTTTTTGTGGTGTCTGTTACTTTTCGTAAAATTTCTCTAGAACAACTCCTTGGCGGTAAGCCCGATTTTGGCCTAGAGCAGTGGAAAACATATACGCACATTATGCCCGGAGGAAGTCGCCATCGGAGGTCTGGATCACTGGGAAAAAGTGAAGTCGTGCACAGAAAAGCCCCTACGGGGATGGGCGCATTTTTGAAAACAAAGGATTTGAGAGCTGATGGGAAAAATAGAAGCCGCGCGAGCATGATGGGAATTTTATACTTACCTAGCAGGGTACTTTTTCCCATGTTATAAAATTCACTTAATCTGCAGTGGGAAAAATAGAAAGACGCGGGTGGGATTTTATTGGCTGCCTTGCAGGGTAAAAATTCCCATGGTGAAATAAAAGAAAAGTGACTTAAGTGAAATCATGGGATTTTATTGTCGCCTTGCAGGTAAATAATCCCATTGTCAAAGTCGAATCACTTAAGTGGATCATGGGATTTCCGAGGCTGCCTTACAGGTAAAGAATCCCATTGTAGAAATTCTTAAAAATCCCATTGTCAAAATTCTATTATGCAAAAAAGTGCGACCCACCTTGGGTGAATAATAATGCATTAAATAAATATTTGTTGATATTTATTCACCCAATTTTGGCACCTAGGCTTGTGGAAAGCGTCAACAAAAGAAAAGGGGAATAAATCAATTGGAAATAGAATTCCAAAATTAAATAAATTTAATTTATTTAATGCAGCCCCTTTTGAGAAGGAATTAATACTTTTTAAAGTATTAAATGATTATATTAATTCCTATTTTCAGTGGCTATGGTCAAAGCACACTGTGAAGCTTGAGTGAAGTGCTGTGTGAAGGATTAAATTGGATTAATTTAATTTATTGGATGGTTGTCCTTAAACATGCTATTTTTAAAAGAGAAAAGCATGATTTTTAATTAATTAATTGCCTTTAATTGTTAGGGCAATTATTAATTATAGAATTGTGAAGGTTATATAAGCATGGGCAGCCATATGGGTGAATAATTTAATTCACAGGTAAAGAATTGCAGCCAGGAGGAAAAGTGCGCCCCATTAGAGGAAGGATTTTGTTCAGACAAAGTGCTAACAAGGCTAAAAGCTTCCAGATTTGGCGCATGCTTTGAAGGAGGTTGATCTTTGTCTGCATAATTGTTTACACAGGTGTTACAGGAGCTCATGTGTTGTTGAAAGGATTCATGCTCTCTTTATGTGCAAATTAAACACCATTTTTTTGGGGCAGCAGGCTTGAAAAGTGCAGATTTTTACAATTAAAATTCACTATTCATGCTCCGGTGGCCATTTTTGTCTGAATAAATTGCAGGAATTCATTACAGGTGCTTTACAAAAGAAAAGGAGCTTTTATCAATGTCCAATACATTGCATATATCCTCCGAATCTGAAGAATTGTCCAGATCTGCACCAATTTTGAAGAATTCCAGTTAAATAAGAAGAAAAAGAATTATTCAGACAAAGATAGACAAAGCTATGGCGAAGAAAGATGAAGAAGAAAGCACAACGGAGTCATGCATCACTTCTAAATTTACAGATACTGGAGACACAGATCTAGGCTCGAAACCTCTTGTTGAATTGATAGACAAATCCAGTGCAGGAGAAACTTCACTCATGCGTGCAGATTAAAAGCAGTGGAATTATTCGAGTTGCAGCTTTTCCATCCATAGCCCAGTTGCCATAATTTGTTATACAGGTGCAGATCCAGATCCGAGATCTTATTGTTGCAAAAGCTTCTAAAGCACAAAGGCTTCATCCTCTTGTTTTGAATGCAGCCCATGAAGAAAAGATCTGCGAAGGCAAAATTCCAGCTTGCTTCCAATTCCAACTGCTTGCAATTCCAGCTTGTTTCCAGATCCAGCCGCTTCAAGATCCAACTAATTTCAGCTTGTTTCTAGATCCAGTTTGAATCAGCTGCATGCAGACATGAAAAAGATAAAGTCAGCTTTCCTCTTCCTTCTTCTTTCCTTCGACAAAGTAATTGAGCGATCAATTCAATTATACAACTTAAGTTATTGGTTTAAAAGCCATTACTTGAAGAAGTCAATTACTTGGAGATAGGTGGCAGGCGTGCAAAATAGAAGGTTCTATTTTCAGTTACAAATCATACATGTCATGCAAAGAGGAATTCCAGGAGGAAGATTGCCAGTTGTTTCTTTCTGACTTCCACATGTGTCAGTTCAACTAAAGCTTCCAGCTTGTAATTGCCCCTCTACATTCTATAAGTAGAGGAAGAACCTTTGGGTTAATCATCGATCAGAATTTGTGAGAAGCATTCTTGTGTTCTAGACTTTGTGCTGAACCCCTGAGAGCAACTTGGAGCAAAGGAATACAAAGGAGCAGGTTTCCGGAGAACTTTGTGTCACGGTGTACCGTGTTTCTTGCTTTTAATCTTAGATCTCTTAATAGACTTTGTGTTATTTTAGATCTGGATCTAGAGCTTCCTTTGTTTTATAATTTACGTGTGTTCATATCTATTAAGTTTCTTCTATGTGCATGCAATTAGCTCTGCTATCTACTAATTGGGATGCACATCTTCTCCATTTCTTTCTCTGTATTTCCTTTACTTCTATAAAATACTTCCTTTCTTAAGCAACTTACTTGCTTTTGTAGAACTTCTTAGTTATGGTTCATGAACTAAGTGGTTAAAGTAAAACCCCTGATAGATAATAACACATTTTTATTGACAAATCTGACACGGGAGCCTCACCGGTTAAATGAGGGAGATTTATCTCATGACTGCCTAGGTTTGATGCTATGCAGAAAATCTAGCCAACAAGGGGATGGTATTGTTGTTTTTCGCCATGAAAGTGGGGAGAATAGTTCCGGTGAGGGAAGGATGGGGCCATGATTGCATAGTTTCATGAGAACAAAGAATGGGATGGATGGAAATGGCCAACGAAAATAAGAGAAATGGGTCTTATGAATCAATGGAGTTGTTAGGTGTTTGAGAATACGGTTCAAAAATCAAATGAGCTAATAACACACCAAAACTTAGCTATACATTTGAAAAACATGCATTTTTTTCATGAAAACACTACAATTAGTTAACAAGAACACACATATTGTATTTAATGGAAAACTTAAAATATGAGAATAAGATTTTAACAAAGTTTTCAAACAAACTTATCTCCCACCAAACATTCAAAACATCATTGGAACTGAAATGCATGGACGGATGTAAGATCAACAAATTTGGATGATTTGGTTATCTCACTGCAATATGAGAATGTCCCCAAGGTGTGTGACTCTTGGCTTCTTGGGATAGAATTCCAGAGAGGGTTGGATTCTTACACTAACCACACTAATGCTAAGCACTAATCTACTCTAGTTGAATGATTGGAGGAGAAAATGGACAAGTGAAACATGAAATGAAACGTGGTGATGCACTAAAGTGAAAGTGGAAAACCCTCCCTATATGATTTCAACAAGCTAGAAGAAAAAACAAAAATCTAAGGAGGATGTGTGTGTGTGTGTGTGTGTGTGTGTGTGTGTGTGTGTGTGTGTGTATATGCCATAACCAAAGTATGTGTCTAAATTAAATCCTCACATCAAACCTTAAGACACGAGTAAATCAAAACCCCGCAAATGACACAAAATAAATCATGGAGATAATAGAGAGGTAAGGGAAAGATTAACATAGACAATAAATATGAGCCACAACCATATTTGTATTAAACGATAGATTAAAAATTGTCGATATGACCATAATCCAAGGTAATCATTCATCTACAAAGACCAAACTAGAGATTAGAGGCACTCAAAAAACCAAGCCCGCAAAAGAGCTAAGTGAATTTTCTTTCAAATAAGGAGAACCATTTACAAGTGTTCCTCATTACACATATGTAGAAGAAGAGAGAAGAGAGAAGTGAAAAAGAAGAGATAAGAGAAGAGGATCGAATATGCTATAATATATATATTTTCTTCATCCTTATCTCTTCACCCATCCCATGGAGTTCTGAAAGATGTTTAACTAAAGATGATCCACGCAAAACCACTCCATGACATATACTAAGGATCTTTGCAAGCTTCATGATGATCCATAACCATGAATCATATCTTGAGAGATATTTTGCAACGAACCCTAATAAAAACCCTCAAGGTTTTGGGTAGATATTTGTTTAAGGATTGATCTCTCGGAAGAAAACAATGCAATCCGATGAGATGAATTTTTTTAATGGAGATCAAGCTTCCATTTGGTCAAGAAGATCATAATTTCATTTTTGGATCACTAAGAGAACTCATCTTTTGATCAATAAATATTTAAAATTCTTCCTTTGCATTTTGGTGGGATCAAAAGGTAACTAACATATGAAAACATCTTTCGAGAGAGATCAAAACAACTGAAAATTATATGCAAGTGATTTGGGTGTCATTTGAATTTTTTATGCATCTATAGAAAAATAAAACTCTGTCATGGAGATCTCTTAGATCTAGGGTTCATTTTAAGACTCCCCCTCCAAAAAATTATAATAGAATGAGTGGCGAATCTGCTAAAAAGGTAATTTACATTGTTGGAAAATGTAGGAAAGAAGGGTTTCATGATGACGGTGAATGGAGGTTTTTTCAAGTCACTAGGCGTCGATGTCTACATTTTTGTTTTGTTTTCAGACAACAAGTACAAAACATTTATGAATGGTAACAAAAACATGTTGACATACGTCAATTTGTGGTTTTTGTCATCCGGTAACACATTTCACTTGTCATCCGACACTACTAACACGATCCCAAACGTCGACTAAACACACACTTTTGTTACGGTTGGTATCAAAAGATTTTTTGTCCTTCAATAACACATTTCACTTATTGTCGACACTACCAACACTTTCCCGGACATCGATTAAACATGTGGTTTTTCATCACCAATATCATGAGGTTTGTTGACATACGGGAATTTACTTACATTGTCAAACATCTTAACCTATATCACTATTTGTATTTCGCATGATAATCTCCTTGTGTTTCCACCGATTAACATTCCCACGCCACCATGTGTTGTCTTCTCAACACGAGCCCCGACCCTTTCCTTTCCTATATATAATATGTATGTCCCCATTCATTTTATCCCATTTTCACTTGCAAGTTTCTCTGAGGTATATTTTTAGGAGCTTCCACCACTATTGCAAATGGTTTGTTCTACACTACTCATCCACTTCTAGTATTAGCCACATGATTTGTTTTTGATCCTCGTATACAGGTATCTGCCAACACCTCTTTTTTTCAAAGAATCAAAAAATTGAGATTCAAGAATCATGACATTAAGAATTTTTTTGATTAGCTGTCCTTCCTATGTTTCTTGAAACATATGGTATCATGTAGAACTAAAAATTCTTGAAGACCCTCAAATAAATAGTCAATCGATTGGATTGGTAACTTAGGGTTCTATGGACTCATTTACATGCCTCAGTATGAGACATAATACAAGTTGTTAAATAATTCAATGCAAATGTATAATATTTTTTATGGTTGTTTCACTATTGTAGACACTAAATCAAACACTCTGGGTATATTTATAGTCATGATCACATATTATTATTCATATGATTCCTAAGAGGGAAAATTACTAATTGATCACTATTTTTGGCCTCTTTGTTTGCTTTTTGTTTTCCTTCTTGGTCTTACACACATTCTTGCCTAGCCTTTCTTTTTATACTTCCACATTTCTAATTTTGGAAACCAATGCCCAATCAAGATGCCAGCTCTCAGGTGCCCCCGTCCCTTATGGGTGCCCCCAACCTCTTTGTATCTTGCTCACATATTTTGGGTCTTTTCTAGCCGTTTGGCATATTATTTCTTACTAGTCGGCCTTTTAGTGGTTAATTACGAAATTAAAACAAGGGAATCATATAAATACAAAGATATGTGATCATAATAAAGGACCAAACACTAAGCATTATCCATCACCACTTAAGGTTGCATCCAAAGGCCATTACAAGAGCATTCAAGCATCCATCTAGCACTCACACAAGGGATGAAGGATTTTATTCTTCTACATACACTTCATAGGAGGGGAAGTTCATTTTTCCATGCACACTTCTATCTACATCTTTTACATCTATCTATTTCTCATTATTCAAGTGTGTCATGCACAAGAGTCACCTAATTAACTAAACTATATAAGCATAATCACTAGTTAATCTAAATAGGATGACTAAAATGATGTATAAATGGACTAAAACGATGTATAAATCAACTAAAACAATGTGGAACAATTGTAATTAATTATTATAAGTGAAATAAAACCCTAAATATGCAAGTAAAGAAGGATAAATGACTTAGCTAATTAGAGGAGACTATTGCAAGTTGTCACAGGTCTGAAAATAAAATTTGGAAGTGCGACAAACACTTTAAAGTCCCACAAAGGTCAGATCTGGAAGATCTGAAGTAGCTGGGCGCACTGGGAAGGTACTTAAGGTGCCACGGGGCACCCTGGTCTACAAATTAGGATCCCTATTCTCTCTGTAAATGCTTGAAATCTGAATTTTGTATGGTCGTAGGATGATCCAATACTTTGTCTATCTGTCGCACTAGATTCACTAGACTGTTGCGAATGTGGTGAATAACCAAATGACAACCTGCAATACAAAAGGAAGTATCAAACCCTAGGAAAAATAAATATGCAGAATGAATGGGTGACTGACCTCAGCCACCAAACTAGTGGTCTTATCACTGAGTGTTGCACTACATTTCGTACTTGGATGTAGTTCTAGTGCATGTGTACATGTCATGCCCTAGGTGCTCTTGTGTCAGTCACACTTTGTGAAGTAGTGAGCAATAATAACTATAGAAAATGTAATAACATGTGTGCATGGAATAGAATAAAATCCCTCCCCTATGTTGTGTGTTTTGATGCAGATCTCATAGCCTTGATGCATGGCACTATGTGGATGCAAGTGATGCAATGGATGCAACTCTAGATGGAGTGATAGTAGTATGTGATGTTAGGACCCTCATTATGGTCTTATAACTTTATATTTATAGGGTTTTCAAGCTTAATTTTGTAATTAACCCCAACATGGTCGACTGAGAAAAGGATAAGGATGAAAAATGACTAGAAAGACCCCAAAAAGAAGTGGGAAAGAGAAACATAGACCGAGGTGCCCAAGGTGGGACCAGGGCACCCGAGGTGCCCCAATACAAGCCTAGGCACCCTAATTTTGGGCTAGAATGATAGGGCAGTTGCGAAATAGGTGGATAAGTATAGAAATATACATGGGAATGACAAAATAAAATATAACAAAATGATGGCCAAAAGGTGGGATTAATTAGTACTTTATTCACTTGAAAACCTTCTAAATAGTAGTATAAGATCGGGCTAAATAATTCCTAAAGTGCATGATTTTGTGTCTACATTTTCCCCCACTTTATGTTGGTGAGAAGAAAGATTGATAACATAAAATAGATAGAGATGTGTACCTGATATCCATGTAGAGTGTAGAACAAGACGTGTCATGGACTAGACTCAAGCATGGAATGAAAAAAAGAAAAATGTGGAGTGTGTATTCTAAAGATGAAAAATGCACATAAAAATGATGAGAGTGAACCTAGGGTAGAACGCGTGTGTGGTTTCTATTGTGTGTAGTGTACCTGCATTGTTAGTAAAGGAAAGTTCTTGTAGTGGTGTGTTATCATTGTCATTGTCATTATTGTTGTTGTTGTTGTTTCCCCCAATTTTACTGCTTGTTTCTCATACGGCTAGACCTGAAAGGAGAAAATGATCAAGTAGTCAAATATGTATGTATGTAAAAATGTTGTGTAAAATACACATGTATATAGAAATGTGTAAAGTACGTAAATGTAAAATATGCTGAAATAAAAGTGTAAATGGAACATGTGCACCTGATCCATGTCGAGAGAAAGGGTGTATAAGGATATCTTGTATTGTCGTGAGTTTTTTGGGTGATCTCATGCCACCCTGGATGAAGAAGTATAGGGAGGAAATGTGTTGTATCCTCCAACCTTTAACCACTTCTTCTGAAATGTGTGAAGAGATCTTTGTATTGTTATGGCTTTTTAGGTTATTCGATGCCGCTGGATGGAGTAGTGTAGAGAGGCACACCCATTGTAACCCCCAAGCTGTAACTACTCCACAGAATTACCAAAGGACACCATGTCCTGTAGAGGCCATTGTGTATGGATTTCGTAGACTGGTATGAACTCACTTGTTATATGTAAACCCATAATGCCAAGGATGGAAAGTGCATTGTATTGAATCGGTATAAATATGTTGTGTTAGTAGAAAACTCTCAATTATGTCCCCTCTCTTTGGGGGCGCATGCGACATTGCTGAAAGGATAATGTGGCCCCAAAAGAGGACCAACCACACTCTGACCTATAGAACATTTCCCTATGGGGAAAGGGAAACACTTGGTAGATACCAAGGTGTGCACAAAAGGGGATGGCTAGCCAAAACAAGTGTTAGTCCAAAAACACATGCATGCAAGAATAAAAGTGTAAAATACAAAGAAATGTAAGAACTACCAAGAAAAGTAGTGTAAACAAGTAAGAAAACAAGTAGACCACACAAAGAAAGATGCAAACATGGGACATCACTCATGATATCACAAGACATGCAAGGCCGTCATGGCCATAAACAAGATCAAGTGTGCACACAAGCAAAGGTAAAATCCTGCATACAAAGGAAAAAAAAGCAGACAAGTAGAAACAAAGAGGTAGTCATGGAAACATGTAATCCTGTAAAACAAGTGTTGCACATGGAAAACCCGTTAGCATGTCAGAGTGATAACCAATATGTCAAAGCGTGTATGAACAAGTAGTATAAGATGCTAAGTAAAAAATGAAACAATAGCACCTGGAGAAGATGAATGTGGATGCCCCCAGAACTAGTATAGGAAGGGTAGAAGGAGAGCATCCATGTACCACGTGTATAGAATCATGTATCGTGATCAAACTGAAAAAGGTGTGAACACACATGTTTTTATGATAATTACATATAGGAAAATAGTCTAACATGTGTAATAAAGTGAGCATGGAAAACACTAGTAAGCAAAAGTAAATGCCCCCAAGAGCATGTAGTATGTTGTGGATGGATGGAATGGAATGCAAGATGGAATGATAGGAGTAACATGCCCCCAAGTGGATGGAATGTGTATGCAATGAGGTTCATTTTGTTTCCCCTCGTAATCAATAATGAATCATAAATGAGATTACTTCATCGGGAAATGGTCAAGTAGTGTTGGTTGTGTCTAGCGCACTGTGAGGAGTGTGTATATGAAATGGTGATGAAATGTGATATGTGGAGAGATGTGCGTGAACCCTATAGCTGAAGTGTATATCATGACTTATTGAATGGAGGAGTGATGATTTAGCCCTAAGCGTATATCACTATAGAATGAGTGTATGGGGATGAGACATATGGAAAGATGTGCGTGGACCCTATAGCCTAAGCGTATACCACGACTTGTTGAATGGATGAGTGATGATTTATCCCTAAGCGTATATCACTATAAGATGAAAGGATGAAGATGGGTGACAATGTAGCCTAAAGCGTATGTCACTATAAGATGGAAGGAGGGAGTGGTGATGTACCCTAAGGTGTATGCCACTACAAGATGAGAATGGGGGTGGTGATTTATCCTAAAGTGTATACCATTACAAGATGATAAGATAGGTGACAATTTAACCTAAGGTGTATGTCACTAACGTTAGAAATGTGGCATGAGGAAAATGTCGCATTGGTGAATGTAAGGTCCATTTGATTGGTAAACCCTCGGCAATCGAGTATGGACCAAGGAACTAAAGTGCATCATAGGGTGGTGAGTTCAACACGTAGAAAAAATGTAGTATATAAACGACCACATGATGAAGATGGTATGTACATGCATAGTGTGGGCAATGTAATGTAAGATATGTGGTGTGTACATGCGTAGTGTGGGAAATGTAATGTAAGATATGTGGTGTGTATAAAATATGTGATGTGTGAGATGCAATAGGAATTGTATATAGAAATGGAATATGTAAGGATGATAAGATGAAACTAGACCCATATGTAAGGGAATCTAGTGTAGTATGTAGAATGTATATGATGAATAGATGCGTTATGTGACTCATGTAATGTAGGAAATGTAGGGTATGTAGACTATGGAAGATGCGGTAATAGGTGTAGATAGAATATGGAGTGATAACATGTAAATATAGACCCATATATAATGTACCTAGCATAAATGTGGAATAGGTGGATGAAAATGGAAAACTAGACTCATATGTACTAACGATTAGTGTAGTATATGAAAAATGTATGCTATGAAGATGTGTGATGTATAGGTGTAGGATAAATGGTGTATACGATAGAATGCAAGTGTGTAGAACCTATAGTGCAGTGTGTGGGGTTCAGTGTAATGGTAATCCCTCAACATTCTAGTGTGAACCGAAGCACAAGAGTACGTCATCAGTGATGATGAGGGTGCTATGACATGTGATAAGTATGCCTATATGCGAAGAGAAATGAATGAATGAGAATGCAAAGATGAGAGATGCAACTATGCTAATATGAGGAAGGGGGATTGTATAATGGCTATTGCCCCAAGCGGTTATGAAGGAGGAATCAACCAATAAGGTCGAGAGACGAAGGTCCATCGACCGGTGCCTGGGATGATGAAAGCATAGGACCATGCTCGAGTAATGGTGGTATGGTAGACAAATGTTGCACAGGGGAATGAAGCTGATATGTATGCGATGGGTGCACATAAGATGAATTTTGTGGTGTAGTAAAGTGTGTGGGTGATGGAGATCGAGGAAAATTCATGTGTAAAGGGGGAGAGTATCCACACAAAATAAAACGAGGCGGTGATCGGTGGTGGCATGTAGTAATGGTCCTAGGAATAGGCCTATGTTGGCATGTGGGACTAATGGCACGAGTGGTTGTGGAGAGGATAGTTAAGGAAGTGAAGTATGTCTAGAATTCTTTGTGGGAAACACCATAGGAGATGTGCAAGGACAAGCGTCAAGGCTAGAAGAAGATGATAAGGGAGATGAAGGAGGGACATCATTAATAGAAAAACTTGATTATTGTAAATAAATTTAAGGCGCAAGTGGTTCATAGAAATAATAGCTTGGGATTTATGAATCCAATTGAGGCCAAGAAGTAGGTCACATCCTTTGATTGTTTGACTAACAAGGAAAGGGATGAGAAGAGTGAGAGGACCAACTATGATATGTAACTTAACAACACCATATGGTTGCTTGAATGGATAGTTGATTTGTGATGGAGGGTAACCTATAGATCGTAAGAAGGATAGGGAACATGTGCTAATAGGAGAAGATGGATCAACCTTAGTGTTGTTAATAAAGGTTGAGCCAATAGATTCTTGAATATGTAAATGATCAGATATGAACGTAGCATGGTAGTCGGTGTTAGAAAAAGAGATGGCGGGTGATGTTGTTTCAGTGTTAGCAACTAAGAAGTCAAGCGCTCTTGCATCCGAAGGTGGTGTGGCATGGTATGTATGATTAGCTGAAGAATCCACGGTCTTTTTTCACGTTGATGGGAATCATTAATAAAAAAATTTATTTTACCCTTATCCTTAGAGGGAGCATGGCTAAAAGGTTCTAGAAATTTGAGATGGTCGTTGTCAAGGAGATCTTGGATAATTATGCAAAGTTTTGGACATCGATTGGTAGAATGTCCCACACATCGATGATAATTGTTGTCCCCTGAAAACCACTTTTCGTTTTCCAAGTTAAATTCTAAATTTTGAGCTCTCACCCTCCTAAATTATTTAAGCCAAGTTGAAAGTTCAAAGAGATAGGAAAATCCATGCCCTAAAGTTGTTTCAAATCCCTAGTCTGCTTGTTTTGATAAATTTTTTGTTTTCCTATCTAGACACATGAAAATTTTATTGGTTGTCCTCATTTAAATGAAATTTTCAATCTTTCTACACCCCTGAATCATCAAACCTTGTATTGTTTCAATTCCTTGGCTCATGAAAGAAATTTGAAAATCGGGCCCGAAACGGTGAAGTTTTATTCTTCTCTGCATTTTTTCCCACGAGTCGGGAACGATGGGCATTTTCTTCCCCATAAAATTTTGGCCCCATCATCCACGGGTACATGGGCATACCTAATTGGAGGTGGACCATCGAGGGGATTTGATATTTTGAGCCTCTTTGTAAAAAAGGCAAAAAGTTAAAAAGTAACCCGTAGCCCCGATCATGCTATCAGGGAAAAAGTCAAATCTTGAGCCGCAGGAAAAATTCAAAGGTGAAGCCCACCATTGAAAATTCAAAGCAGACGAGTGGGCCATTGGGAGGATTTGAGATTTTGAGCCTCTTTGTAAAAAAGGTGTAAAGTTAAAAAGTAACTCACAAACCACGATCAAAGCTATCGGGAAAAAGTCAAATCTTGAGCCTACAAGGAAAAATTCAAAGGTGAATCCCATCGTTGAAAAGTCAAAGTAGATGAGTGGGCCATCGGGGGGATTTGAGATTTTGAGCCTCTTTGTAAAAAAGGTGAAAAGTTAAAAAGTAACCCACAACCCGATTAGGCTATCAGGGAAAAAGTCAAATCTTGAGGAAAAAGTCAAAGGTGAAGCCCGCCATTGAAAAGTCAAAGCGGATGAGCGGGCCATTGGGAACTTTTGGAAATTTAACCAAATTTCCAAAAGTAAAGTAAAAGTTCTAGAATGCTCCGCGGCTCCACCAAGGTCTCGGGCCCGCCGTTGAAAAGTCAAAGCGGGAGAGCAGAGCGGTGGAGAACTTTGAAGTTTTGAGCATTTTTCTAAAAAAGGTTAAAATTGAAAAAAGTGAGCCACAATTCCTTCGCCACTCAAATAAATCCATGTGTCAGGCCTAGAGCGGAGAGGCGGAACAAAATGTCAAAAAATGCCAATTTTCTACAAAGGCATAAAATGCAAAAGGCATCCTCCACGCCCACTCCAATAAATTTCTCCCACATGGATGGCTCTGGTTTAAAGTTTTGAAGGCAAGATAAATGGTTCAAATTCAAAGTTACAAAATGAATGTAACGGCTGCATTATGAAAAGTCTGGTTTTTCTACCATTGGTGTTTCTTCATGAATCAAGAATCCAAATGGACGAATGATTGAAAAGAAATTGTAAACCATTTCTTGCTAACAAAGAAGAAGTTGTAACCATTTCTTGGAGGAGATTTAATGGCTTCTTCATGCCATTTTCGAGGGTTGGTGATTGATCTTGTAAATTCATTAGTATATTGTACTTTGAGTGAAAAAGGAGATAGCCATTTTCTTCCATTTCCCCCTCTTTCTCAATTTCCTCCATTTCTCCACTATGTACAACTTCTGTTTAAGCATCAATACAAGAAGAAGGATTTTGTAGCCTCTTTGATGAGGATATTTTAGAAACTTTGAGTTTACAATCTTATCTCATCTTGTTTCCATTTGCAAAGTTGTTTCTTCTCATGAATGCATGTGTTAAAATTTCTAACTAGTGTGTGCAGGAATCTAATTTTCTACCTGCAGCATTAGTTCTCCTACCTCTATTCTCACTCCCTTTCCCACTTTCAAACAAAGTATTCCCTAGCAAGAGATTGCTAGCTTTGCCACAGGGTTAGTGGAGTGCCCTTGTTGGATCCCGGTCGAAAGGCCACCACAAAAATCCACATTTTATCACGCATGCATATATGATAGCTGCATTGATTAAGTAGAGGGACTTAGATTCCCAGAGCATTGGTAAGGAATTCAAAAATTTGTCCACCCAACAAATTTCCTCACCAACAATAATCAAAACGGAATTTTTATTATAATTTCATCCTTTAGGTCGTGATGGGTCTAATTCGAGTGGTGGAGGAAGGGTAATGAGGTTGTTGTTGAGGAGTTGTTTTAATATAAGATGTGGTGCCATAGGAAGGTTGGTAAACGTACATCTAGGTGGTGGGACTGGACTTCCTTAGAAGGGGTAATGGCGTTGATCAGTGATTTTATTATCAGTTGGTTTAGATGTAGAGGGTTTGAATGGTGTCTTGGGTTGAAAATGATTGGAGGATGAAGGTTGTTCCTAATACTTAAGCTTGCCGATGGATAGAAGCTTAGATTCACAAAGCTTAAGAGTATGGAAAAGTTGATCAAAAGAAGAAAAGGTTTCAAAAAAACACTTTCTTGGAGAGGCGGTAAAATAATTTGTATAAATAAATCTTGTAGTTCATAATCAATGAGGAAATTAGTCATTTTAGCAGATTATTCTTATATCTTAAGACATAATTAGTGAACTGCTCATTGGGTCCTTTCTTAAGTTGCGCTAGTTGGGCGTAGGACATCTTAGAACCGATGTTGATGGAGAAATGTGTGAGAAAAGCATCGACTAGATGGGTGAAGGAAGCTATTGAATGAATAGGTAAATCGTAGAACCAACACATGGCGTAGTCATGGAGACTATGAGGAAATATTTTAGCTAAGAGAAGATGATCATCAAAAAATCGAGACAAGCCACATGAAAGGTATGAAGATGCTCCTGCGGGTCACCATGTCCATTGAAAATGGGAAATTTAGGAGGGAGAGGGTAAGTAGAGATGATAGGTGCAAATGGAGTATGCAACAACAAGGTAGAATCTAAATATGGAGATGTAGTGGCCTGTTGCAACTTGCGAATTTGAGCCTAGAGATCGTGATATAGAGAGGTTAAATCTTGATTGCCAACAGAGGAGGGTTGTTGTTGATGTGAGACCAAAGGAGGTGTGAAGTGATTGGTAGGAGTGGGGACCGAAATTAGAATAGTAGAAATAGGTGGAAGTGTAGAAGCAAGGGGTTGAGTGGCAACAGAAGTGGGTAAAGCTACAAAATAATTGAGTTCAACCAAGTTGGTATCCTCTTCACGAGCCACATGCAAAAGTAAATATAAATCCTGAGGGTGTTCAACAAGGTGATCATTGATGGCCTTAAGATGGGCTTCAGTAAATTCCTCAGGAGATGGAGCCATAGGAAAGGGAGGGAGGAAACCCTAGCAAAGGGAGGGGTGTATATGGTCGGGTTCACCAAAATGATTAACTAAAATTAAACTAAACTATAAAAGTATAGTCACTAGTTAATCTAAATAGGAGGACTAAAACGTTATATAAATGAACTAAAACAATATGGAACAATTGTAATTAATTATTATAAGTGAAATAAAACCCTAAATATGCAAGAAAAGAAGGAGAAATGACTTAGCTGATTGGAGGATATTGTCGCATGTCTGAAAATAAAATCTAGAAGTGTAGAGGACCACTCAGAAGTCTTGTGAAGGCCATATCTGGAAGATCTCGAACTCGACCAGGGCACTGGGAAGGTACCAAGGTACCTCGGGGTGACCTGGTCTATATATTAGGTGCTCTGGTTTTTGTAAATGCTCAAAATCTAAATTTTGTATGGTCATTGGATGATTTGGTACTCTGTCTGTCTTTCACATTGGATTTCTCGGGTGCGTCGAATGTAGTGAATAACCAAATGAAAACCTGCAATACAAAAGGAAGTATCAAATCCTAGGAAAAATAAAGATGTAGAATGAGGTCAGATTGACCTCATATGCCAAACTAGTGGTCTTATCACTAAGCGTTGCACTACATTTCAGACCCAGATGTAGTTCTAGTGCGTGTGTGCATGTCATGCCCTAGGTGATCTCGTGTCAGTCACACTTTGTGAAGTAACGAGCAATAATAACTATATAAAATGCAATAGCATGTGTACATGGAATAAAATAGAATCACTCCCCTATGCTATGTGTGTTGATGCATATCTCCTAGCCTTAATGCATGACACTATGTTGATGCAAGTGATGAAATGGATGCAACTCTAGATGTAGTGATAGTAATATGTGATGCTAGGACCCTCATTATGATCTTATATATTTATATTTATAGGGTTCTCAAGATTAATTTCCTAGCTAACCCCGACATGGCTGACTAAGAAAAGGATAAGGATGAAAAACAGCTAGAAAGGCCTCAAAAAGAAACGGGAAAAGAGAAAAATAGATTGGGGCACCCAAGGTGAGACCAGGGCACCCTGGGTGTGCCCGGTCCAAGACAAAAATAGGGCTAGAATGACAGGGTAGTTGTGAAATAGGTGGATAAGTATAGAAAATTATGCGGGGATGACGAAATAAAATATAATAAAATAATGGCCAAAATGTGGGATTAATTAGTATTTTATTCACTTGAGAACCTTCTAAATAGTAGTATAAGATCGGGCTAAATAATGCCTAAAGTGCATGATTTTGTGTCTACACCACCTAGGGCACGATTTTACACACACACCCAAAACTACATGGTGTCCGAAATTTAGTGCAACGCCCAAATCGTAAGTTCACACGGTCGGTGACTCTTTGGGTTAGTCCGGCTTCCCATTTGCATCTTTTTCTTTTTAGGATTTGATGTGTTTTGGAGTTTTGTAGGTGTTATTTCTTCTTGTGGGTTTCAGGTGAACAAAAATGAAGTAGAGTGACATACATGTGATTAAAGGAAACATCCAACGAACATCTCGTGACCCTGTGAAATTTTTTTCTTGAGGTTCTAAGGAGTCACAGGTGCCTAAAGGAGGTCTCCAACACCCATGACCTTATCAAGGTTCCCAAAGATAGGCAGATCCTACAATCAAATTTTTACGAGCTCAGTGCACGACACTTCCCTCCTATTCATCAAGTCATCACTCAACACAGTCTAGGATTATTTATGAACCAAATAAGTATTCTATCACTTCATTTACAACTAGGGTTTCATATTTTTATAGCTTACTTTCTTGAGTCAAATATGTACTCTAATTGTTTATATTTGTTTTGTTACATATTTAGATTTAGCATTTATTTATTTCAATATTTTCTTAATCAACTATTACATTACCATCCCACCAATTTTTCATTAGAATAACACCTGATGATATTCATCGTCTAATAGGCCTACCCCATCAAAATGCATTGCCTGTATCCACAAAAACCATTCTACCTAATGAGAAAAATAAATTTTTAGAGTCTCATTATGATATTTTTGTTGAGGCTGAGGTTAATAATCCCTCTAAAAGAGGGATTAACACACAATCAATCAAAGACCCGTTATCCCGATGATGGTGGAATTTTTCCAGATCCCACATCATGTTATAGGGAATATACAATGACTTTCCTCAGTGGGCATTATACTACCTTCTCCAAACCATTTTCGGTGTTAGATTCGATTGGTGTACATTTATTTCAACAAGGATTCATTCTGACCTTGAAAAATCCATTATGAATCCTAGTGCGTTATTTCTTCTTGTTTTTTGTTCTTTCTTTCTATTATGAGGGTTTTCATGGACTCAAATCAATAACTATTCCAACTTCTCTACACGAGAAGATGGATAAATATGTAATGCCTCTGGACCGACATTTAGTGAGTATTTTGTTTTAAAAGCATTCTATCTTGATTCTTTTCAAAAACAAAATCATTTTTAAATCAATTATTAAAAATATATAATATGTTTTCAACAGGTCAAAGCAAGTGAAATAATGGCTTGACTTAAGGCAGGAGTTCTTGCACATAACCCTATTGGGCTTGAGGTGTCTGGTGACAACATTCCAATTGATGTCACCACGACCGATGACTCTATGGATGTCACTAGGACAACAAAATAGAGGTAGAACAAGAACCAAATGAATGCGTGATTCTATGTAATCATCTCAAAGCTAGGTCCGAATGCGTACTCAAGCCAATCTAAGTTTTAATTAATCTATAATGTACAATCATTTTAATTTTGATTAAATTTGTTTATAGACTAATTATAATCGAGTCTTGACAATGACATATGTCATTTTCCTAATGTGTAGCCTTATCCGGCACATCACCAAGCCATATGGTGTCTCTTAGTGCAGACACTACATACATACCTGAGAAAGAAGAGATTCATTCTACACCAGTTCTTCGCCCTTCAAGTTCGGTATTAATAAATAGTGATTTAAATTTTATTTATATTAGTCTTTCTTTTAGGATTTTATCATTCTATTTAACTAGTTTTTTAAATTCAGGTTTTGCAATGCCACCACCCCCCTTCCACCTAGTGCCAAATTTTTTGATTATGGAAAACAACATTCAAAGCGTAAGAAATCTTTATTGATTTCATTATTTTTAAGTTCTTACTATTTTTGTTTGACTTCATAAATACAACATACTGATATTGTTAAATTATTGATGCTCGCAGAAATTTTGCAACCTCAATCTCATATTCAACCCATAACCACCCCCACTACTCAACACTTAAGGAGTACAACACACCCACCTCCCCTTCCATCTTATGGTAGGGGAAAGAGGATAGTGTTCCCTGGAATGAGCAAGGGGACACATAATTTTATAGTGTCGAGTTCCCCAACTTTTCAATTGGCGGCGTGTAGAGTGCTAGAGGCACTTTTGTTTTAAATAATATCGATATGGATGAGGAGTATCTTAGTTTTGACAACATTTATGACATTTCAATAGTAGGGAAACATACCAAAGATCTCACTCATTTTTCACATAAGGAGGTGTCGGTGCCTCTCAAAACCATCCTCTTTAAATTTGGATGATGATGCGAAAATGAAATTTTTAGTAGACATCCTTGTGGCTGATAATGTTACATCCTTGTGATGGAAAATATTATTCCTAACATTAAGGAGATGAAGATATGGGAGATTAGAGTGAAATCTCTAATCAAATAAATTAATGAAAGATATCATAATTTTGAACACAGGGAAAAACTTTTTTCATTGATTAAAAATGAATCGGTGACGATTGATGTTTTACTTGCTCAAGCACAATCTGGTAATTCAGTCACCAACAATATTTACAATAATGATAATGTTTTGACTATAATGCTTAATAGATTGGCTAATTTGAATGCTAAGGTGCAATCTTACTACAATAAGTGGAATAGAGACAAGAAACTTGTCACTATTGCAAATGTAGAGAAAGACTTGGCCGTGGTAAGTACTTAATTTTTGTAGATTATAATTTATATTGTTATCATTTATTTGCTTCTAATTATGGGATTTTTAATTGCAGTCCAAATACCATACATTGAATACGGAGGTGCAGGTGTTAGATGAGCACTGAAAAAAGTGAGAGAAAGTGTACGCGGTGTAATTTCCTTCAAAGAAAAACTTGTTCTGTTAAAAATAAAAACAATACATTATGTAAGATTATAAAGGAGAATGGATTGGATCTAGATATTTTGTTGAAGAAAAAAATTGATGAGGATCCTTCTCTCCTTTCAAGTAGGAGATGCAGCTAATGAGGATAGAAAAAATATTGAAAATATCAATGCAATTCTGAAAAGAATTAGTCCAGTCTGGTGTGATAAAAGATAGTTCAAATGTTGATGTTATAGAAGCTCCTAAAGAACAAGGATCCAAATGATTGTTGACATAAAACTATTGATGTAAATCATTTTATTTGTCAAATGAAATTTGAAAAATTATCTTTATGTCAAATTGTCAATCGTTTTATTTCTCTCATGTCTATTGTTAAATGAAAACATTATATTTTTTTCAAGCTTGTATAATTGATGAATAATAATACATGGATTTTGGAATCTGGATTTACATTGTACAATTTAGTTTCAAACATGTATGCACTCAATATTGAAAACTTGGATGTACATTTTGCTGTTGAATCTTGATAGTTGATTCATCATGTATAGATAGATTATAATTACAGAAAACATTATCTCTAGACTGCTATGTTTTTTATTAATCCTAATAATCATGATGGGATATATGGATTATAATATCTTTGCGAACATGTGTGCATGTGGATTTGATATTGAGAAATCAAAGATTGAACATACTTTCCTAGTAATGAAATTAAATTTTATTACATCATCCAGTTTGCAGTTTGCACAACTATCTACTATCTGTTATTTCCAAACATTATAAAAACATAGAAGCGATTTAAAATTTCCAAACATTATATACACAATATATGTAAATGAAAAAAATGATGATGAGTCACAATATATATTTCAGAAAATGAATACGTTCAACTAGGTAGCTGAAAAAACCCTATCCTAAATGGTCCATCACTTATTTTATTTGTTGTAGTTTCTCGTCTACTAGATTCCAAGTCAATTTCACCATAATATGAGACTCCATTGGTTGTTATCGATTAACAAATTTCTACTTTGCAAGGGATGTCCAAGTAGCTAATGCTCTTTCATATGGAAATGTGTCCACTCCATATCTTGAAACATACATTCTCAAACAAGTTTCTAATTTTTTTCCAATCTATTGCGAAATTTTGATTTCACAAATGTTAGTGCACTAAATACCCTTTCATCTTCAACAGATCCAAGAATCATTATCTGTATGAGTTCATACAGTTTGAAGTATTCACTTATACTTTCTCTCAAAATGCTACTCTGATACAACTTTCTCCATAATAGTGTGATAGCTCCCATTTATGTTGGTTTAGAAAGAGTTTGATATTGATCACTCATTGTCATCACAAATTGTTGTGACTGTGATATGAGTAATTTTCTATCCAATATACCATTTGATTCCCCTCCATCAAAATATGAAGATTTGTAAAACTTGATCCATAAGTGTAATCATGTATTTCCTGAAGAGTTGAGCTCTTTGTTCTTCACCAATCATTGGATTCTAGAAATTGGGATTTATAACTCCCATGGCCTTAAGTAGATCACTATTTGTAAAACTCTATATGATCTTAGAAGATAATTTTTAGATATCTTCATCAATTTTTTCCATGTATCAGAAACTGTAACATCAAAAAGAAGGCTTTGATTGATACTTCCTCAATTTCACAACCTATTACATAAGGATCTTTGTGGAAAGTGTGCATTGGAATATTTTCCCATCAACTGAGATACAAAGATGACCATTGATATTGAACTTCAAATAGATGTTAGGATCTTTTGTATTTGTCAAAACCTTTCCTCTTGAATATTGCTTATGAAACTAGTCTAGGGTGAAATATAAGGTATCCAAAATCATACATACTTGTTTCCTTAATTTTATAAAATAAACAATGTATATAGATCTTTCATGAGCTTGTTTCACCAAGATGTTTATTTCCTTCAGACATTGGAAAAATACCACATAAAGTTAATAATTTCTCCAAATCTATCAAGCACGAAACAAATCTTTAGCCTTTTCAACTTCTCTACAATTCTTGAACATATACCCTACTAATGACCTATATTCCTCAAAAATTCTGTAAGTTGGATCATACAATGATATCCATCTTGTGTCAACATCTTTCAAAAAATTACCATTTGTTATTCCAACAGAAAATATCTTTTGAAACTCCAAAAATATTTTAGGACTTCTTGACATGTATGAATGTAAGTCCCGTATAAGCTCTTCCACTTTAGAACATTTTAAAAATTACTTACAATCTTATAAAGCGAGATCCATCATGTGAGCCATGTAATGTATAGGTATCATATCGGGAGGTAACGATTGTTTAACAAAGTGAATACAAAGCCCAATTTTGTGACCTTGCATGATAGATGCCCCATGAGGTCCTACACAAATCAGATTTGTAGAGGTTGAATGTGGTGTCCCATAATTTCACCATGAAATGAGACTACCCATTTTAAAATAATTTGTTCTTTTAAAATAATGGAGTCTTTTTGTGTTTGTATTGCAACCTTAGGTGGAAGATGTCTTTATTATGTTAGGATATTCCCATAAGTGAATCTTATGAGCCAATTTGACAAATACTCGGATGCCCAAACTCATTTTATCCCTCCGCCAAGTTTTGTCTGCGGGAAATTTTTATTTAATTATTTATTGAATAAATAATGCCCCGTTTGAAGTAAATTGTGCTTCGGTTGAATCTTGTTGAAGTTTTGCATGCCAGTATTCACTCATCTCAGTAGGGTTTTCACCAGGAATAAATTCAGGACATTGTCTGCAACTTTTGTCAACGTTTTTGCTTTTATTTATTTCTTTTTCATTTTTCTCTGGTTTTCTCTGCAGTTTCTCTGTGAAATTCCCTAGGTCATTATTTGTCCAAGTATAGTCTATTTAATTTCCTGAAGCATATGGAGATCATCTAATGAGGTGTAGCATTGGAAGGAATCAACCTCAAAATGTAAACTTCAGACCAAAAAAGATGAAGTCATGCACAAAAAGCCTCTCCAATGGCAATTTGCATTTTTGGAATTAATGTGTGTAAGTTGTAATGAGATTTTTGGTAGTGGTAGGTAGGCAAGAATCTTCTTACTGCCTTGCAATGTAATTTTTCCCATGAAGTCTAAGTCACTTAAGTTGCGTGAATGGGATTTTTGGTAGTGGTGAGATTTTTAAAGCGGAATTTCTTACTTGCCTGAAGTACTTTTTCCCATGAAGTCAAAGTCAAGTTGTGATGGGAAAATTAGGAGGCGCGAGCAAGCGGGAATTTCTTATACGCCTTATCGTGAGGTAATTTTCCCATGAATTCAAAGTCACTTAAGAAGTGATGGGAAAATTATAGGCGGAAGCAAAGGGAATTTCTTACCTACCTTGCGGAGGTAAATTTCCTATTATAAAATAAAGAAAAGTCACTTAAAGCACTCGATGGGATTTTTTTTATGCTCTAGCATGCTAACTTTTCCCACCAAAGAGATTTATTCACCCATGCAAGTCGCACTTTATCAAAGGAGGCTAGTTTTAATGCAAGTCACACTTTTTGGAAGGAAGACTTTAAGCTGCCAGTGGGAATTTTGGCAATGGCAGGAAGGTGGGAATTTCTTACCTACCTTGCAGGGTAATTTTTCCCATGAAGTCAAAGTCACTTAAGCTACAATGAGAATATTAGAGGTAGCGGCGAGCAGAAATTTCTTACCTGCCTTAGGGTAAAAATTCCCATTATGAAAGTCAAACAACTTAAGTGAAAGAGGGGATTTTTGGAGCTGTAGTGCAGGGTAGAAATTCCCATCAAAGTTGACTTCCTATTTTTAGAAATTACCCTTGCTAAAAAATTTAACCCACCTTGGGTGAATAACAATGCATTTAATAATATTTATTAATGGTTTATTCACCCAATTTTGGTGCCATAAATATAAGGAAAGTCAATGCAAGTGGAAGAGCTAAGGAGAAGTCAAGGATGTATGCTAAAAACAAATATATTGAAAAAAGCAACCAGGAAGCATGCATAATTGGGCGCCCAATTTGGGTGAATAAACATGATTGTTTATTAATTAAATTACCAGAAATAGGAAGAGGTAAGTATTAAAAATAGCATGTTGGAGGTTATATAAGCATGGGCTGCCATAATAAAGAAGCGGTTAATTATTTTTATGAGGATTGCAGCCTAGACAAGTTTTAGCACCAAGGAAGGAGGATTTTGCATTAAAGAATATTTTTCATTGCCGAAGAGCTTCTAGTTTTGGCGCTAGGGTTGGAATGGCCTAATTCTTGCTATGATAACCATGGTGGTAAATAATCCCGCAAAACAAATGTTGTATATGAAGCACCCATTAGCAAGAATTATCTGCATGTTGGTATAAGTGCCCAGTGAATTAAATAATATTTTTGCTTGCTTTGCATGCAAGCAAAACCTCAAATTTTAGGGCAGTAGGCTTTATATGTAGATTTTGGTGATAAAAATCAAGTTTTCATGCCATGGACTTCAACTTTGTCGAATAAATTGCAGGTATTCATCACAGGTGCTCAAATCAATGTCAGGTACATTAAATATATCTTCGAATCTGAAGAAGTTTCAGATCTACACAAATGGATCCAATTGCAAGGGATTCCATGCAAAAATAAAAGAAAAAGAGCTCAGACAAAGATTGTTCTAGCCATGTTGAAGCATGATGAAAGAAAAGGATTAGCAGAATCATGTATAGCTTCCATAATCGCTGAAGTCAATGATACAGACATAAGCCCCGAACTTATTACCAATTTGATTGATAGATCCAACTCTCATAATTACAAAGGCTTCTAGCAAAAATTCATCCTCTTGTTTCTAACACAGCCCATGTGGAAGTCATTGCATGGAGAATTCCTTTCAGAAGCTTGTGCATGTGCTCCCAATCTTCCAGTTGAATCCTTCATTGAATTTACTTATGTTTTCCTTCACCTAGAGTGCTTTCAAGAATTTAAAATTGCTCATATGCAATTTTAAATAAAATATGATGAGTTTTTGCGAATTATTCACGACAAATGTTGCACTAGTGCATGTATTGAAGAAGAACTGCAAAAGCTTCAAGGGTAAAAGGGGAAGACATGTCAGAGGTAGCACCCATAGGTAAATCATAGTTAGCTGCTTCTAGATCTAGTTTGGCGTGAATCAAAGGCAAAAGAGTCAACCGCATGTAAAATATGGAAGAAAAACAAGACTAGGAGGGTAATCTTTCTTCTTATTTCTTTTCCTCTTTCTTTTATTTTCTAGACAAAGTACTTGAGCAATCAATTAAATTATAAAACTTAAGTGATTGGTTTAAAAGTTGTTACTTGAAGAAGTCAATTAATTGGAAATAGGTGGCGGATACATGTAAAATAGAAGGTTCTATTTTTCATTATAAATAATGTATGTCATGCAAAGAGGAATTCCAGGAGGAAGATTGCAGTTGTTTCCCTTTTCATAGCTTCCGCATGCGGGAATTCATTTAAAGATTCCTATTTGTAATTTCCCTTGATACACTATAAATAGAGGAAGAACCTACGGTTAGAGAATCAGAATTCATACTTAGCATTCTTGTTTTCTAGAATTTAAGTGAGACCCTTGATAGCTTTTTAGGAGTGCAAGAGAGGAATAGAGAAGAGATTTCCGTAGAGCTTTGTGTCGAGCGGTGCATTCATCTTGTATTTATTTCTAGATCTATTCATAAACTTTGTGTTATTCTAGATCTATATCTGAAAGTTTCCTTTGCTTTGAATGTTGTATTTCAATATATATTTCTTTTAATATATGTGCATGCGATCAAATCATGTAAACTATTGATTGGGTTGCACATCTTCTCTCCTTTCTACCCATTTCCTATTATTTTCCTCTTCGCAGATTTTTCCTTTCTTTTAAAATATTGCTTACTTGCTGCATGTAAATGCAAGTCATGCTATGGTTCATGAGCTACATAGTTAAAGTAATACACAAATAGATATTAGGATATATAACGACAAAATATTGGGAGCCTTTGGTCAATCGGAAGATTTATCTCATGATTGCCTAGGTTTTCAACACAGAAAATCTAGCCAACATAATGATCATCCATGCCCGTTATTTCTTTCAAATTTTTAATAACAAGTTTGCAGAGGTTTTGCAATTCTCCGTCATTTTATGCATAACTAGTAGATGATTTTCCCTTAAATGGTTATTGAAATTGAAAGTGTAGACATACATACAAACCCACGATGTATTGTCTATTGTTGTGACCTCATCAATCGATAATGCGATAAAATTCACATTTTTACCTTCTCTCTCAAATTAGTGATTTCAATTTCTACCATACACTTTGCCATTTCCCATGCACTTGTATCTGACCAATGTGTTGTTGGAATGTTTAGAAACCCATTACATTGAAATAATATCTTATAATAAATGAGATATGAAATTGGTCTGCCCTTTTTTAAAATGTGAAATATTGTTTTGAATTGTATAAGTTTTCCTAAAGACTTGCATCAACAAATTTTACAAATTTATCCTTTATTGTTCCACCTTTCTCAACAAGGTCTTGAAGATGTTTATGATGATTGTCATATTTTGCTGCATATCTCATATGTAAACAATCTTCCTCGGTTTTCCATCTAGTTGTTTTTATTATTGTTCCATCATCTTTCCTTTTAGACTCATATACTTTCCCATAATACTTCTCTATTGTGTCCAACTTCAACTACATTTTGTGGTCTTTGCCTAGTTTCCAACTACATATAGTACATCTACATTATGTAGGAGTATCAGTATTGTTTTCTGGTTCAACAGGTTCAATGAATGGATATTTGGTTGACCATTCAAATTTATAAGTCCTTCCTAAAGTCCACTTCCCACTCTTTTTTTGATGTGTGTTTCTAGAATGTTTATCTAAAGTTTGAGTTGGATGGCAATTGGGATTATCAGTACTATCAATGTGAATTGAATTACTCTATTGATTGGGAATTTCATCTAGAGTATGGTCATTGTTAGGGTTTTTGCATTTGAAATAAATTGGGTTGCTTACTGCATCCTTAAGTAAATCAACATATAAAGTAACATTAACATAATAAGAGTCAAAATTACCTATTGGCACTGGTGTTATTGTGGGCTGACTAAAATATTTTGAAATTTCCATGTCACATTTTATTTTTCCTTGAGTTCTTTTCTCATTTGCAACAGGGGCCATCGTATGGGTGATTTTAAATTCTGCACATGTGACAAAAATATAAAAGTTTCAAATAAGATCTACGAACATGATATGGGATCACTACACGATTGCATACTTACTTGCATTTGAACATGCAACACAACTTTATGTTGCCGTTTAAGCAACACAAATTATATTGTCGTAAACAACACAAATTTATGTTACCGTTTATTTAGATTGATTCCGAATAAAAAAAAAAACTTAAGAAAGTTGAGTTCAAACTTTTTCGCTTATTCCTTCGACTTTTTGTCTTATACTTTTGGCTTTTTCACAGGTTATTTGGTTTTACCTTCGGCTTCGACTACAGATCTCAAAATTAACGAATTTTGAAATTATATTGTATTACTATATTATGGCAAATTAATCCTATATATAATGGTATATTATAACATGAAGGTGAATATACTAACATTGGTTGGCCCTTAGTGGAAACACTAAGGTGAAATGATGGTCAAATTTATTTAGGACCCATAAAATTTTGGTGAACGCTACTGTACGATAGTAAAAATTCACCAATTTCAAAATTCAAAAATCCTAATATTTTCCTATTCACGAATATTCACCCCTAAAATGAACCCTTCTTAGATCTCTCAATCATATTATTTGATACTGACTTCAAAATGTAGCCCTAATAATAATAATAATAATAGGTTTTTACAATCCATGATGTCGGGCGGCCTATTTTTGGGTCTACAAGTGGCTTATAGCATATGGGACTACCTCGTACTCACATGCGGGAGGAAACTAACTTTGCTACAAACGAGGCGTACATACCTTACTCCCTGCAGGATTTGAACTTATGACCTCTATTTCAAGAGCACATGTTCTTCACCATTAGGCCAACTCAAGTGTACCATGTGCAGGTCAAAATGATCTCTCAATAAAAAGATATGGAGGAAAAACCAGAACCTTGTGTCGCCATGGCGTCCCGAGATCATTTTTGCATTGAGTGAAACTGTCAAGTTTATGCTTATGCACAGACATTCCTAACTCATCCTGGAACTCACTGATCTCTGCCATGTGATCAAAATACCACTTGTCGTTAATTGATGTCCTGTGAACTTCCGAAAAGTACCAAACTTTAACGCTAAGGCTTGAGGCTCGTGATAGTGTAGATGTCGATCTCTACCATGTGTCTTCAATCGATCCTCTGTGGACTTGAGCGAGACATAAACTTTGAGGCTAGTCTTGAGATAACCCTAAATGTCGATTGCCACTACATGTCCTTTCCTCTACTGGTCTTAAATTGGAGAGCTGTAGAGTTTTGGAAATTGCACAACTTTAAGGCCAAGACTCCAACCTTGTGAGTGTCGAATGTCGATGAGTGCCGCATGTAAGCCATTAGTAAAGGTGTTGAAATTCATACAAAAGTGACTAAGTCTTAAACAAATTTGTGAACTATGAGAAGGTTTATGACTTCCATGTGTAAGCCTAAGCCACTTGTCTTAAATCCACCCGAAGTTCTTGAGAGACATGAAAAAGCAGTTTATCACAAGGGTTTTAGAGATATCATTTATTACCACATGTCCTTTGCTTTCTTGATTAAATTTGAAGAGACATCTTCAATATAAAAATAAAGGAGTTTGTCGTTTTGAATGTCTTGAGGCCAAAACACAAGGCTTTCACTAAGTCCCTTCCCGATCCAACCTACTATGAACTCTGAGTAGAAGGAGCAAAGCTATTTTGAAGGGTTTAAACACAAAGGGTGCCTCAAAAATACATATATAACTCCATTAAAAGTATCCAAGTCTTGCAATTGTGATCCGTTTCCTAAAAATGGAGGATGTTTATTTTGGCAACACGACTATTTCAAAAACAGTAAGTTATAGGTTTCTCTAGTGGACACAGGTAAAAAGGCATAACAATCATAAAATTTAAAACAGCGAAAATGCCAAGGCGAACGGCTAAATTGGAGAATTTTATAGGTTTGTAATTGAATACTGTAAGCCAAGGTGGGAAATTGGCACAAAAATGTGCTTCCCAATGAGATAAGCAAACACTAATTATTATTCACAATTCCCAAATCAAAAAAGAAGAAGGGGTTCGAGGTCACGATTGCTTACTCCACATGTTAAATTCCAGACTGATCTCTCATCATTGAGCATTCGCCTCCCATGACCAGCTCATCGAATGGGTGCAGAAATCCCACGCCAAAACAAAGACAAGTACAAATTTTAAAAGTTGTTCGCATGTCTAAAAATACGGAAGGATAAGCTCAAATTATAAAATTTAAAGGTAGGTTTGTAGGTGCTCGTAGTGCGATGGTTTCAGAGCAACGATGGAATTTCAAGTGATATGTTCCTGTCAAATCAAAATTTGTTGAAGACCTACCTATGTCAGGTGGTTGTAAATTCTGAAAAAAATATACATATTTTTAAGTTTTTAAAATAAATATACAAATTAGTTGTATATTTTCACATATTTTAAAGTTTTTAAAATAAAAATACAAATTAGTTGTATATTTTCACATATTATATATATATTTGCAGAAGACTATTTAAAAAATTATAAGGGTTTCTAAATTTTCAGCCTGTCATTCTCTATGGGTAGTAAAATACATTTAAAATATTAAATAATGGTCCTGACCTCCCAATTTTCAGGCTTGTTTCAGAGTGAAACTATAACTTTCAAAGAACTATTTTTAAATAGATAAAAGGATAGATTTCACACACTTATGCACATGGCTGCAAGATCTATCCATTGTCACTCATTTAAATTTTGTATTAATTTATTTTCGTAAAATACATTTTCAGGTTGTTTTGCAGAAAGACTAGCAAGTAAAAGATCATATTTAATATACTTATGATTTTTTCAAAGGGTAAGAACAATACATGCAATAAAGCAAAGCTAAAATACGTTGGAAAACCCATACACATCACGTCGAGTAGTTTCCATAATCAATTGTGGTAGTGGCTATTCTCCCGATAGAATGTTCTGGCCCTACATCATGTCCCCATAAAAAACATACATGAGCATGCATGGGTGGTATCATAGGCATATTTGTTTAATAATAAATGAGTTTGAAAACGAATTGTTGCATCTATGAAGCTGCAAATAGATTGGTAGGAATGTGCGCTGCTAAATAACATGTCTCCAGTTTGAATCGTGTCACTTGCTGCACCGTGTTTTTACACAATGTTGAAAAACTTATTGTATTTTTAACATCAAAAAAATAGCAAGAAAACAAACTGCAGGTGCATCTACCACGTGGCATCGAATAAATCTTTTATGAGGCCCGATGCATTCTATGTAGAGAATAACCATCACCATCAACTCTTGGGGATTCCAAGAATGCCACATCGAGGAGTGGGTCTGTTGTCATTCCTCAAACACAACCTACTTACTAAGTACATCTTGGAGGATTTTGGTGAACGAGTTTCTAACAAAAATACTTACTTAGCGATGAAAACCTTGCCTGATGTTAATTTTCTCTTTTAAGGCATATCTTTTGACAAAACCCTATGTACAAGAGACTAAGGAAGCTTGTCAAACAGTCCGCATGTTTTGCGAAGAATCCACATAATTGCATGAATATATGCCATGACACTTGCAACTAAAACAAATCAAATTCGTCACCCACTATGCTTTGACAGGATGCCCATAGTAAAAGGGAAATCGACAAGTCTGCATAAGAACATAAAAACATTTTATTAACATGCTTTCCATAACCTGCTCTAAAATCCAATTTCACACATTAAAAGGAAATATACAGAGCTACATATTTGATTTCCTAGTTATATTTAGGTTTGAAGAGGATTTACATTTATCGTCACAATAATTCTTTACCCAGATTTGAATCGGTCTGCAAGTTGTTTAGGTTGATTAATCTTATCCCCTCCAACCCATGACAATGTAGGACTTCTCAAGCGCATACAAACTAAAACTATAATCCATTTTCCATTTCCTTCTGATGGAGCCCACAATTTTATTGAAGACCTCATATGACAGGGAGAGTGTCAGCGTAAGTTAATTCATTGGTAAATTCTGCCAACATTTCGATGAATAACATTGAATTACCATAGTGGATCCAAAATAAATCCTATTTTTTTCTTGAGATAGGAAAAAGGTTTCGCAGATCTGTGTTAGGAAGGAAAGGTGGCGAGATTAAGATACACAAAATATTTAAACTAACAAGAACAAGGAGTAAGGGCTCCTGCTTGTCCAACTCAACTCAAGATGCCACTCTTTTATCTTTACGCTAATCACATGTTAGGAAGGAGTTGTAGAGGGCACAATTTTTATGTTCACTACACCAAAATCCACCTGTTTTGCCCTCCTTGCACACTCCCATGGTGGCCGAAATCCCCAAAACATGAAAAAGATCAAGAAAAAGAAAAGGAAAACCAAAATGTACTTTGCCTTAAAAAGTAAAGTTCAACGGAAACCTTAATTCGCTCCCATTAACTTTTATGTTTTTTTTTTAAATTTAATGAGTGATAACACTGTATACGTAGTTTTGTAGTACATCACGCTGAAGATGATGTATAAAAGATTAGTCGTGAAACTATTGTAATAGTTTAGGTAACGTTTCATGATATGTGTATAACTGTACAATTTGCCTCACTACAATTTGTAGTCATGTAAGCTTCCTAACTCCCCTTAAGAAATTTCAGCTCTACATTTTTGCACCATCTCATGGTAAGGATACAACCTCACAATCATGCACACTAAATATGCAGCGCCTCACAAAATTTTATATAACTTATTTTTTTGCACAACTTACCTTCTCTTTGCGACATATCACTATAAGTGTAAAATCTTGCAATATTGAGCACAAATCCTTTCATCAATCTAAGTAGCTTCGCTCTCTTTTGTAGCTGCCCAACATAACATATTATAGTTAGTCCCATAGTACTTTGCAATTTTGCACCGCAAACTCCCTTATGTCCCACACACTTGCTTTAGAACCTACATAACTCCTATGGTCTTGTGATAGCATCACACAACCTTCACAATTTCCACCTCTTGTACAAAGCACTCCACATAACATCCAAAACTTTTGCAATGCCATGCAAACCTCCACAACATCTATAGTCTACCTTAGCGTCGCACACGTACCTTGTGGCTCTTTTGATCGTCAGTACACTTGCACCTTATTTCTATGCATTTGTCGCCACGCAGATCTACACAAGACCATTTTGCTTTAATGTTCTCTCATCAACACCATGTTTCAGGAGGTATGCCAAATGACACTTCCACTTCTACAATGTTAGATCAACTCGCAAACATTCCATATGCCAAAGACTAGTTGTCATATGAGCAGGGGAAGAGGGAGCGATTATAACTAACTCTTCAACAATCTTCGTTACTTATAACTTCAATTATCAATTGTTATTTATGTATTATAACCATTGTAGTAATATGATAACTCAAATATTTCATAGTATGCACATTTGAGACATAACATATTGTTTGTTTCGTTTTCTCCAACATTCAACTCATCTACATGTAATTTCTCATAGTAGTCTATGCAATCAATGAGGATACATTCCCCTCCTAATACAAAATTCTCATGTCATAGTATTACTCTCTATTTGTACACCTTTGTAGTTTCACATTTGTCATTTATGAATAGTAGTTGTATTTCTTACAATAAGTTCTTTCACTACATTGGTGTGTGTTTGGTTCAATACATTCAATAACCTACGGGATTTTTCCCTACATGGTCCTTGATTCTATGATGCAGATCATTGGTATCAAAACATAACTATTAACCTTTTTATTTCTATAAACACACTAGCACAATGATATAAAGAACAAGAATTTGGTTTGGTTTCCACCTACATTAGAAGAATTTCGTAGTAATAGTAAGATGGTTGATGTTGATAGAAAACCTAACATAGGCTTAGATGTCCAAAATTTCATTAAGGACTTTATTATAAACACAATGCAACAAACTATTTAACTAGTTTTCAAGTTGATGGTTCAACTCGGCTGATGAGAGAACCCTCTTTTTCCTAGCCATCACACACAGTTTCAACATATGACCCCTTTTAAGACCCAATTAAACCTCAATATCCCGAGTTTTCAAGATAAGATTGATGCCACAACATTGGATAAGTGGTTATGCCAACTTTTGACCTACTTCCTTGTCAAGTACTTTATTGACAAAGAGAAGATCACCTTGACAACATTGAAGATGTTTGTTTCAATATGCCACTAGTGGGATGCATTCAACACATTGCACAAAAAAAAATTCTAGCTCGTTCGAACTTAGGATGATTTTTTCATCACTATGTAGGAGGAGTACTTCCCCCTCGGACACTATGTAAATGAATATATATGTGACTTTTTATTTATTTTCTTATCGTATCATCATTAATCTACTTGTTCTTGTAAATATGCTCTTAAAGGTCTTAAAGTAGTCTTTCTTAGCTTTTGGAGTTGAATCTTGGAGCATTGGGTTCTTATTAATATCAAGAATTGGAGTTATACTTAATATGGGTTTCCCATCCTTTAGAGTATTTGAAATCACCAATAAGAGGTTTTATAAGGTCTTCATCTATTTTCTTATGGTCCCCACTCCAACTCTCTCATAACGTGTTTACAACCATTGGAGGAAGTTAATGTGTCAATGGTGTTTGTTGAAAGATTATCGATTTCTTTTATATTATTTAAAATTTGATTGTTTGTTTGATTAGTCATCCATATATTAGAATATAATAGCATATTTTTAATGATTGCATTATCATCTATTGGTATTGTCCTTACAATATAATCTTTGATCTTTACAAGCTATTGATCCTTACAATCCATGTTTACAACCCTATCATAAGTATCTCTATCTTGTTTATAACATCATGTAATCAATTTATCATTGAGAATCTAATAAGATGCCACTCCCTATCCTAGACTTAGACTTTAGAAATTCACATCTTAGATAGAGTGTGGACTATCACCTTTTAGATCAATGACATAAACACTTTCTAATCCTTTTGTGCATAGCCTTAAAATGGTCCCCTCATTATCGAGTAAGTGAAGCAAGTTGATGGACATAAAAACCTGAAATTTAGGTACCACTCTTGCGGAATTTTTTTATAGGTTTGGTGATTTTGAACCCAAAACTACGATCGCAGATCCTCCGAGACAAAAAAACAAACCCACGACTCCTCATTTCCCCCATTTTCCCTTTCCAACTGCGATTTCTCCTAGACCTTTGGCACTCGCGCTTTGAATACCCCCTAAAAATTGCTCTTCGGACTTATGGATCGTGATAGTTTCAACCATGCCACCAAGACAAAGAGGTAAGCCCTTGATTTTGATCAATTTTTTTGCATTTTAGGTTATTTTTGTGATTTTCATGAGTTTTTCAATTTTTTGTTTATGTATACAATTTTTTTGTTTTGTCGATTACTCAAAGCAAGCTCGTAATCGAGAAAATTATCAAAATATTCCTTAAAACCCTCCAAACATTCCTCAAAACCCTCCTCCAAACATAGATCTTCCTCCTATGGATCCTTGGTACCCACAGTAACTAGCGGGAACACAACTGATATCATTGGAAGAATCCGACAAAATAAAATTGTCATTAAGAACCTTATTTAGACTATAAGACAAAATCATGTCATAAATCTATCCAACATGACTTTAGCTAACACATTGTAAACATTGATTGGTGAAGTCGACTCTCTGACTGATGACCAACCAAATAGACAGATGGAATACCTTTAGAGGTGATTGTAGGTGGTGGTATGCAGATAAATTATCCCATGCAGCCGTAAAAGACAATTTTTTTGGAAAAGACCGCATTTGTGCATTATTTATTGACCCAAGAACCAATGCCCCTGCAGCTACTTGTAAACAGTTCCCAATCCATTGGTGCCATGATGACCGAATCAAGAACAATTTTTGGGACCGATGGTGGATGGTTTTTGATTATCCACCATGCAACAACAATGAGGTTCCTCTCTATTTTTTGAAGAAATTATATTGCGAGTTTGTGCTTAATGAGGTCCCAAATTATTTTGACTTTTCTGAGTTTTATGGGCGAGGAGGTGGCTCAACGAGAAGTAGACCTAATGCATGTGTAGTTCAACCAAGGATCCCCATGCCCCAAAACCCCCACTGCCTTCATTATCCCTCCTACAGTGAAGGAGGTTGTGGAGATTGACACATTACATGCATTGAGGAGCTCACTAACACTCTGACCCAACATAGTGACCAGATTGCATCTGGTGATGTTGGTGGAGGCACCAATTCTAGTGCATCACACCACTATGGATCATGTGGTGCCGTATGCATTGCGGGCGAGACATCATTTGTTGGATCACATGATTTCTTTTCTCTAGATGAGATGATGGCGGATGTTTTTGAAACTGATGCAAATGATCTTGGTCTTTCACAGGTAAATGTCAAATAAATATATATATATATATATATATACAATAGTTTAATTCATGTTTGAGATTTTAATATATATGTATTTGATTATACATCATGTACATATATGTAAAAACTAATTTTTTATTTTATTTTAAATAGTAAGAGCCGATGAAGGAAACATCCAGCGTCAACATGCTAGCTACTGTAGTTGGGTGTGTTACAAACGTAAGTTTCAAGTTGTACTTACATTTTAAATTTCATTTGATTGCACTTTTATTATTATAATGTTTCGCATGTACATGTACATATTAATATATGTTTTTCTTTTATACGCGAGGCCTAACGGGTCATCATCTGCTCTTGGAATTGAGGCTATTGGCACGCCTCACGTGACTTTTACGCAAGTTAGTTTCTCTTTACAACTTGTTTCTAATTGTGGAAGTTCATGTGGATAATGTTTTGGGTCTGTTATGTGGCAGTCATGTAGATTAATATTGATTTGTATATGTTTTTGTATAGCTTATGACTGCCAGAGAGACTCCATATATGCAGACTATGGAGGCTATTGTAGATACTGCCATAACATCTGCAGATCCACTAACTGAGGTATAATTTTTCAAATTTGTTAAATTTTGGAGGAATTATTTCTTATTACTTAAATCTACAATATCAAATTTTGTACATGAAATATTTAATTTGAAATTTAATTATTTGTATGTAGCTTACCCCTCGTGAGTCTATTGTTGTCCCTGCAACGCGTCAACGACAAATTGATAGGGATCATGACATTGTGGTAAGATTTCACATGCATTTTAACTAAATTCTAAGTTTCTAAATTTTGAATGTATTTTAAAAATTTGGGTGTTAAAAACTTGTTGTTTATGAATGTGCAGGTTAGGTTACAGGCCTTCTTAGAGATGCCTAGGACCACACGAGATGAAATCCGTAGTGGCATCTCCCTCCACTACATCCCTAGGTCATGGACATGCTACTTCTAGCAGGGCAAAGAGAGGGAAGATGTTTCATGATTAGATTCATAGGACCTGGATGTACATAGATATGTGTGTGTGTGAGAGGGGGCATATGGTCCTAGTTCACGATTCTTCATATAGTCCATTGTATATATAGCCTTATGCGACCACATGTGGTCCTATATGTATGACACACTTAGTTCGATATGTACACATGTTATGAATTTATATTTTCAGAGACGTGCATCCAACACACTTAGTTCGAGATGTACACATGTTATGAATTTATATTTTCAGAGACATGCGTCCAACACACTTAGTTTGATACATTATATATCCATGTGTTGGTTTTCATAACGATATTACTTCTATGTTTGATTTGATTTCATTGCACATGATATCCTTCTATGTATGTTTTCATAACCATATATTAGTTCTATATGTATGTTTGATTTAAAATTAAAAAACCATGTCCTGGAGCACTACATGGTACAATTGTTAAGAAAACCTATTCCATTAAGAAAAACCTATGATAACCATGCTAGGTGAACTACAAAAGGGCAATACGTAATTACTTTTTTCACAGTAATTACGTAGGGTGTATGTGCAACTCTAATTATTTTCCCACCTCCTAACAATGTGCACATCTTTGAAAGAATGGTTGTGAGGGAATTTCTATAACTAACATTTTTTCTTTTAAAGCTAACACTCATTTGTTGCATATCAACTAATGCGAACATTGTTAGAAATAAGTGAGGTAGAGTTCATCTTGAACTATATGAATATAACGTTACTATGGTGCAACATTGCATGGTACAATTGTTAAGAAATTAAGGGAAGCATTTACATTGTTTTAGAGATTATCCCATTAATAGGGCTTATCCCATTGATCAATAGATACACCTTATCTCTTTATAATTTGGTGTTATGCCAATCAACTAAGAAGTTACACATGATTTGATTATCATAAGTAGATTCACTTCCCTATTAAGTCCTATATGTTTTTGTATTCAAGCACACACTTTAAAAACCCCATTTTTTGTATACCCTACAATCCTTCTAGTCCAAAATACACATTTTTGTGAGGGGTTTGTCAAATAATTCACATCCTTACCATTCCAAGGTATTTGAAAAAATTTCAAGGTTCTTCAATGAATTTTAAAACGATATATCAAGGAATTTGTGAACATTATTTACATATTTATTTAGGATGTTTGTACATATGTTATGACATATCAATCTAGATAAGAACACATAAATATGTATGTAATGTATATTGTCAAATAATTCACATCCTTGCATTTTAAAGATGATACACTGACAATTTTTTAGGCATTTCAAATGCTAGCAGGTATCCTTGTCATATTTATTTGAAACCCTAACATCTAATAAAAATCTATTTGTTTAACATTTAATTTTGAAACTAAGATATAACAATCGACACATATCATATATGATGTTATATGTTATATAATGGTAAATTGAAGGTTCTTAACTTAGTTGGCAAAAGATATGCAAAAATATTCTTAACAAGTTCTATTGTGTATTAACATGCTTAAAAAGAGATCATTTAACAATCATTAGAGTATTTACATGGTAATGTGTTAACCTTGTTGCAATCTCATTGATGTTAGCCAAGTAGCACGAGAAGTCATGCCCGGGACGTCGTGGTCCAACAAACTGTCACCGCCAACATGTTCAATTGGGGGGGTGTATATGCCTTCAGTGCTTTATGGAGGGCTCTAGGGAGGCCCGGATTGGAGTCAGACCACCCGATCCGGAGCCTTCCTGGCATTCCTTGAGCCTTCGTGGCATAAATGTTTACAACTGCCTTTTCTAGGCAGTCCTAGGAAATGAACAGAGGCGAGTAGTGAGAAGTCATGCCTCGGGATGTCGTGGAACCAAACCAACTACGCTGACACATCCGGGTGGCCAAGTGAACACTAGAGGAGGTGTCATTTTGGTGTGTGACAATGTCATTACTTCCAGGCTACTTCGTTCGGGCGTAGTCCCTCAAGGGCCCTGAGACCAAAAAATCATTCAACTTCGACGAGTGACTACGTAGACTTCGTGGTACCTAGAGATGTCTCGCCCACTCCTACACCTTGATGTAGGGACCCTCTACAATATTTTGTCTCAGTTTTCCTTCTCAATTGGTGCTCTCACTTCCTATTGTTTGCAAACACGTGAAATAGTGCGGTTTGAACCAAAGTGTCAGTCATCAAACGCTATATTTTGCAAAGCAAGGTGGGTCGTGGCTCCGAACCATGCTAACACGTCCAAGTGGCTAGGTGAAAGCTATAGGAGGCGTCATTTTGGAGTGCGGCAACATCATTACTTACGGGCTACTTCGTTCGAGCATAGTCCCTTAAGAGCTCTGAGACCAAAAAATCATTCAACTTTGACGAGTGACTATGTGGACTCCATGACACCTAGAGACATCTCATCTGATCCTACACCTTGGCGTAGGGACCATATACAATATAATTTCTCATTTTTTCCTTCTCCAATCGGTTCTCTCGCTGCCCTATTGTTTGTAAATGCTTGAAATAGTGCAGTTTGAGCCCGTGTAAAGCTATCAAACACTATATTTTGCAAACGGTAAGTCATGGCACCAAATCGACTGTGCCGACACGTCCAGGTGGCCAGGTGAATGCTAGAGGAGGCATCATTTTGGTGCATGACAACGTTGTTGCTTCCAGGATACTTCGTTCGGGTGTAGTCCCTTAAGAGCCTTAAGACCAAAAAATTGTTCAACTTTAAAGGGTGACTATGCGGACTCTATGGCACCTAGAGACATCTTTTCTAATCCTACACCTCGATGTAGGGACCCTCTACAATAGTATGTCTTGGTTTTTTCCTTCTCCAATCGGTGCTCTCGCTGCCCTATTGTTTACAAACGCGCGAAATAGTGTAGTTTGAGCCAATATAAGGTTGTCAAATGCTATATTTTGCAAATGGTGGGTCGTGGCACCAAACTGAATGCACCAACACATCCGGGTGGCCAGGTGAATACTAGAGGAGGCATTATTTTGGTTCTCGACAACGTTATTGCTTCTAGGCTACTTCATTCAGGCATAGTCCCTTGAGAGCCCTAAGACCAAAAAATTGTTCAACTTCGACGGGTGACTACACGGACTCCGTGGCACCTAGAGACATCTCCTATAATCTTAAACCTCGGCATAAGGACCCTATATAATAGGTTGTCTCATTTTTTTCCTTCCCCAATCGGTGCTCTCACTACCCTGTTGTTTGCAAACACATGAAATAGTGTAGTTTGAGCTAGTGTAAGGGTGCCAAATGCTATATTTTACAAACGGTGAGTTGTGGCACCAAACCGAATGAAGTGAAATGTTCGGGTGGCTAGGTGAATGTTATAGGAGGCTTTTTTTTGGTGTGCGACAATGACGTTGCTTCAAGCTACTTCTTTCGGGCATAGTCCCTTAAGATCCCTGAGACCAAAAAATTTCTCAACTTAGAAGGGTGACTACGTGGACTCCATGGAACCTAGAGATGTCTTGTCTTATCCTACACCTCGGCGTAAAGACCCTCTACAATATCTTGTCTAGGTGTAAGGTTGTCAAATGCTATTTTTACAAATGGTGGGTCATGACACCAAACCAACTGCACTGACATGTGCTGGATGACCGGTGAATGCTAGAGGAGGCATCATTTTGGTGCGTGATAACGTCATTACTTCGGGCTACTATGTTTAGGCGTAGTCCCTTAAGAGCCCTAAGATGAAAAAAATTCAACTTCGACAAGTGACTACGCGAGACTCGGTGGCACCTAGAAATGTCTCATTGGATCCTACACCTTGACGTAGGGACCCTCTATAATAGCTCTGTCTCTATTTTTCCTACTCTAATCGGTGCTCTCGCTGCCCTATTGTTTGTAAATGCGTGAAATAGTGCAATTTGAGCCATTGTAAGGCTATCAAACGCTATATTTTGCAAACGGTGGGTCATGGCATCGAACCGACTACGCCAAAACATCTAGGTGGCCAAGTGAATGCTAGATTAGGCATCTTTTTGGTGCATGTTGATCAAATAATACTTTTCAAAGATCACACAAGGAGTCCACGTGGGATAGAAGGCACGGAACTAAGGGCGCAAGAGGGACACGAAAGACAAGTTCATATTTCATGAATTATCCAATTTTGAGCATGAAGACCTATTTTTAGAATATGGCATGTGGAACACATCAACGAGGCAGAGACATGTGCGCCATGCATTGTCTATCTTTGGAGAAGTGGTTCAAAGCATTTTTGCATGGGGACAAATTGAGAATAGAATTGATACTTACATTAGCGCAAGAGGACTAAAGATAGCACACTTGCATGTGTGGCTATCAATATCATGCGGCCTATTTCTGGAATATATAAGCGGTGAAGGGAAAGTCCCCACCCTATATATATGATGTTAGGTACATAGTAGATGGATAGTATGAGATGTATGTATGTGTACAGAGAATATATAAATATGATGAATCATTGTATCAATTCCATACATGCATTGGTATAGATTGACAATACCTTAAGGAGATTTTGTATTTACTAATAGATGGAAGATATTGGCTAAATCTAAGTGTCAATATGTGTTTAGTTGAATAGTGCATGTTATTAATTCAATCATGATTACTGTTTAATCTTGTTCTTTCATAGATCTGAGGATAGCATGCATTGTAGAATGATGGATTTGTTATGAATCTATATGTTTCTTCCTTCATCATGTTAACATCCTGTTACAGCAACCCTAAATAGGGACTGGTACCTTTACGCGCTTCGGGTGAGCGCTCGAGTCTAGGTGAGTGATGTGTTAACGTGAATAGGTTGTTATATGGTTAATTATTAGGCTGTATCATTGGTTCGTTGCCGAGACCTCTTTTTTAGTTGTTTTCATGATGGTTCATGATGGATACATACCGAGTTAACTCTAGCAAATATTGAGGAATGGATACACTATCCGGAGGAAGAATATATACGAAAATTTAGCAAGTGGATATGAGTTTAACACACGCACTTGGGTAGAATAGAACATGTATGATAGCTTATATGAGATATTTTTCGCTATCTTTCTAGTAGAGAACTGTATGAGTGGCTTACTACTTATGCATCTCTTTGGAATTGTAGGTATCGCGCACTTGTCAGACACAAGAAGAATTTTAGGCCTTCATGATGCTGATTTGATATGAACTCGCATGGAGGATACGTGGTTTTATGGTGTTCTAAATAGTTATATTTTGGAATATTCAATTTTGACGTACTCTTTCCCGAGGTAAGCTGAATTACTATTTTTGCGGTATCAAGAGGAACATATTTGCAAGGTATTCCACTGGTGATCAAGATCTTAATGGTAACTTTGAACCTGGAGAGTAAACCAATGGCTAACTAAACTTTGCCACGCATGAGGGCAGGAATAGGTTTGGTTTAAGATGGTAGACCTAGCGGCAGAGAAATAGAGAGAGGAAAGGCGGCTTAAGTATAATGAGGGTGCGAGAGGGAGATAGAGAAGCAGCGTTCCATTGTAGAGAGTATGGCATGGAGGAGAGAGATGGCTCATGAAGGATTTACAGCTCATGTAGAAGATGTGGAGCCAGAGCATCAGGAACTCCCCATCTTGGAAAGCATGATAGAGATACCCCCTCGGCCTCACATGGAAGTGCACCAGTAGAGACTACTTGGACCATGGGTGCGCATCTTAATCCACCCTGGTGACCTAGCCCTTGCACTTGGTTTTCAGTATCTAGTACAACAAGTAACCAGTAAACTAACTTGGGAAGTAGGGGAGTAGGAGTAAGTCAGGGATCAAATACATCAATGGTAGGACAAACGAATTCAATATCATTTGGAGGAGCAATCTTAGGTGCATCATCCACACGAGAATGTGAGCACGCGAGAATGTTAGATTCACCTACGGAAGTGGAACTACCTCATAGACTCGTAGGGTACGGTATAGTACTAATGTCGAAGCACGGGGAGTACATCTATAGGCCCTATTCCAACTACATGTGGTAGATCAAGAGGTATAGGTGGTTCTAGTTCCAGTGGATTTGGTAGTTCTGGAGGCAGAGGGAACATAGGAGGTTCCGGATCCGATGGTCAAGGTCTGCAGTAACCACATAATATCTATATGGAGATGTCTCTTCGTCTCCTAGAGTATAGAGGTATAGAGGATGTTTGAAACATGTGCATATGTGTGAAATATGTGGCGCGCTAAAGGGATCACAACTGGCTTTGAGTGAAAGGAAAGTCAATTCGCCACTACATTATAGGGGCTGGTATAGGAATTTTGACCCTGATCAAACTTGCGTAGATTATGCAGCATTGAGAGATTCTTTCTTGAAAGAGCTCTATATCCTTGAGTTTGAGAAGAAGAGTATAAGTGTGCTCAAGGATATTAGGTAAGAAATTACTAAGAGTGTATGTGAGTATGATGCTCGTTTTAAAACACTTTTATCTAAGCTATCTTATGATATTCATGCTAGCCATCATACTTAGTGGTTCATTGGAGGATTGATTACACCTTTTAGAAGGGCACTATCACATAATACATACATTGATCCATGCGAAGCCCTTGAAGTAGCTTTACGTCTTTGAGGTAGTTAGGAGTATTGACACTGGTGTTAGTCCATTCCTAGAGGCACACATTACAGCTATGGCAAAGCAGTTAGAAAATATTTCAGCAAATTCAGCCCATGAAATGTGCTCAAGAATTTGGTGTACAGATTGTGAAGTGGAAGGTTACACCAATGATAGTTGCCCCCACAGATCTATACGCTCATTACTGTTGGAATGTGAAATCTATCATTTGAATCATGATGCTAGTCACTTTCCTTTGTTACATAGCGCAATAAGAAAGAATGTATCTTTCTTTTGTAAAATTTGTAGGCCCACGACCCATGATAATCGAGGATTGTCGGATGATTGGTGAGATCGAGGATGTTATAGACCTTGGGGTATGACAGGACAAGTATAGTAGATAATTCTAAGGGTAAGAATGAGCACTAGGATCGGGATCATAATCAAATGCACTATGATAGGAATGAGGGGCATTTTGAAGGAGGTCATGGAAGGGGATGTGGATATCATGGTAGATATGGAGGACAAGGCTGTGGTGGAGGAAGAGGAGAGTTCCCTCATGGAACATGTTATACGTGTAGATCTCCGACCACTATAGGCACGAACGTCCTCGAGAATACTACATTTTATTTCGCGGAAAGAACCATAGCTATGAAGATTTCCCGGACTTATATGAACATCCGAGTAAAAACTGACATAAGTAGGAAAACAAAGGTGTTGGGATGGTTAGAATCCAACACACGGTAGAAGATTAGTGGATTCCCAAGATAACAGAAGGACCTAAAGCAATACGCACGAGAGAGGCATTGCACTGGAAGCTTATGATCACCAATGAGGAGGTTTTGCATGCGAGGTACCCAAATCCTACTCATCATAAGGAAGTTTACCAAGATACCATGGAAGTGCTAAGGAATCTTTGGGGTGAGATACAGTACTTAAAGGAGAAAAAGAAAGCATTAGAGATAGTTCAAACTGATATTGATGATCTGCGAAAGGTGTGCAAGATGTTGCGCGAGGAGAACATTATTCCACCATTAGGAAGTTGGTTAAAAGGGAACACTCCACGCGTAATTCTTGATATCGACGGATGATAACATTGACTATGACAAATAAATTACTCTTAATTTTTTTGTGGATGGGTGGCTATTGAGAAACATATTGATCGATACATGTGCGGAGGTAAATGTGCTTACATTAGATGCATGGGTACAAATGGGGAGGCCTCTATTACAATCATCATCTAATGTGTTATTTATGGAAAACCGGACTAAGGCCACACCCATAGGAGTTTTGAAATATGCATCTATAACTATAAAAGGGGCCAAGTTCACTAGGGATTTTGAGGTATTAGCACTTGCAGAAGCAGACAATTTTCCAGCCCTATTTGGACGCCCTTGGTGTTATGTGAATAATGTTGATTTGGGATTCAATAAGGGGTATATCAGATTTGAAAACAAGGAGGAGAGGGTTGTGATACCTTTGACAAATGGGAAGTCTACACCATATGTTGAGCCTCTAAGTGAGGAGGATTTAAATAGAGTCTATGTACGTGTTATTCAGGACCCAGAGGTCAATGAGCCATCAAAGGAAGGCATCCTACAGTGGGAGGATTCTCATTCTATTAGTGATACTACAAGTATTGCTTGTGACAATTGGGCTCATGGTACATATGAATTAGTAGGATGCGAGGTGAAAAGCGTGGTTGCGCGCAAGAATGGACTTCGTTCAATTTGATGGATAGGTAGCACAATACCTTGGTATACAGGGGTAGAATATCTTCCTACATTTTTGAAGGCCATGGAAACACAATGGACAAATCAAATTAAAAGGAGAGATATGTTAGTATATACACTAACAACAACGCACTGGTGGGTAGTCCACAAAGATAATCTTATAAACTGGGAAGAGATTGGAATAGCTTTATCTACTAGGTTTATAAGGAACAATGCACCTACACAAATTTGCACTTATCACGGTGATCAACTTGTTCAACATCACATTCAACAAGTGTGAGAGACTCTAGACAGCAGGACAAAAGCATTACCACCTTCACTCTGGGTGCATATATTGTATTCTATGCTACAAGGATGTGCACATGCTTGGTATGTATATGTAGAACTACATCGAGAAACTGGAAACTGGCAAGATTTGATTGCAGGTATTATCCATAATTTCGACTACTTCTCGACTAAATATCCTATAGCAGAGGCATTAAAATTTGTCAAGCGCTTAACTATGGGAGATAGTGAAAAATCAGAAGAGCATATACAAGAATTATTTGGTGAGGTAGAGTTCGGAGCATGTTTTGAAAAGGAAGAAGAAATGGACTCCATACTACTTGAACGTGCTTGCCTTGAGAAAGAGAAAGGAAAGATGGTTTACATCATGGATGATGAGGAAGTTGAGGTATTGAACATTCACATGGGGTGCGTGAGGTCTTGGAAATTGCAAACAAGGATACGCGCGCCTACCATGAACCCATGAAGACAAAGAAGGTGAATATAGGTTCGGAGGCTGAGCCTAAGGAGGCCATAATTGGAGATTATTGGTTAGATTCGGAGGTAGCAAAGATCATTGAGTTACTCAAGGATTATCAGGACTTATTCCCTTGAGGATATCATGAACTTAAAGGCGTGCATGAATCACTTGGGAAATGAAGATCAAGCTTAAGGATGGTGCACGACCGTTAGAAAGAGACCTTACAGAATGAATCCTAACTTGTGTGAAAAGGTAAAAGAAGAAATTGATAAAATGTTGAAATATAGAATTATCAAGCCCCTTGATGAGTCAGAATGGGTTAGCCCAATGGTGATCAATATCAAGAAGGATGGAAGGATTATGATATGTGTGGACTACATGGAGTTGAATGCTGTATGCATCACAGATTCATTCCCTACGCCATTCACTGAGGAAATACTAGAAGGAGTTACAAGGCGTGAAATATATTCCTTCACAGAGAGATTTTCTGGGTATCATGAGGTTAGGATTGCTCATGAGGATCAAGAAAAGACAACATTTACTACTGAATAGGGTAGTTTTGCCTATATGGTGATGCCCTTTGGATTGAAAAATGTGCCTACTGTATCCTCATGCATAGTTGTTCAGGCAGTTAAAGATTTTATTCACAACTTCTTACAGGTCTACCTAGATGATTGGGAAATATATGGGCTTGTGAAAGATCATTGTGACAATCTGCGCTTAATGTTTGAACGATGTAGAAAATTGAGTATCTCTTTGAACATCAAGAAGTGCATATTTTCTACGCCATTTGGGATACTGTTAGGACATATAATCTGCAAGGAAGGTTTGCTAGTTGATCTAGCCAAGGTTGCAATCATTTTAGGCCTGGAAGTGCCTACCAGTCAAAGTGAGGTGCAGATTTTTAGGTCATACAGGATATTATAGAAAATTCATAAAAGGGTATGCCAAAATTGTTGCACCCTTGGAAGAATTACTGAAGGGGAAAGGTACATTTTATTGGGGAGAACCAGCATAACAGCGTGCGTTTGAGATATTAAAAGAGAAACTTACTACCGCACCCATTTTGTGCTTTCCCTCATGGGATAAACCATTTCATGTGCATGTGCATGCTTCTAGTATGGCCATTGACATTGTGTTAGCTTAACTGGTGAAGGTATTATAGATCATCCAATCTGTTTTGCTAGTAGGAAGCTGACTCCTACTTAATGAATTATACAACTATAGAGCGCGGAGCTTTGTCAATGATTTATGCATTGTACAAGTTTCGACAAGATACTTATTAGCAACACTATTTGTGTTTTATACATATCACATGGCATTGAAGTACTTGGTAAAAATCCCATCTTATAGGGGCACATATGCGAGATGGGTACTCCTATTTCAAGAGTTTGACTTCACGATTGTGGTGAAGCTGGGAAAATCAATTCTAGACTAGACCATTTATCTAGAATGAATTTAGGAGAGGATGCATAGATAATTGAAGAAACAATGTCGGATGCACGATTATAGAGGTTACAAAACACACCTAAGGAGTTAGAATACATTGCTATATTTTTATGAACATGTATGGTACTAGAAGGAATGAAAGCATTAGAAAAGAAGAAATTTGCTATATGCGCGGCACCGTTTATGTTAATCAGTGGTGACCTCTACAAGCTAGACGCAGAGATGAAGTATTACATCGTTGTGTATTAGAGCATGAGCATAAGGATATCATGGAAGAAGCTCATGGTGGTATTACAGGAGGCCATTATGCAGGTGATGCGACTGCTTAGAAGATCCTACTTGCTGGATTATGGTGGGAGACATTGTATAAGGACTGTAAAGAATATTGTAAGGTGTGTGATCATTGTTAATGCCTAGGAAAACCAGGGCAAAGAGATGAGATGCCTTTGAGACCGATTACTAGTGCCGAACCATTTGAGAAATGGGCCATTAATTTTGTAGGACCTATTTCACCAACCACATGCAGGACTGGGTTGCACTATATCATTACTTGCACAAATTATCTCATGTAGTGGGTAGAAGCAACACCTACCAAGGATTGTACGACAGCTACAACAACTAGGTTTCTATGGGAGAATGTTCTTACAAGATATGGATGTCCCTTAAGCTTGATAAGTGATCGAGGTACACATTTTTGAATGAGACAATTAGGATCTTATTAGATGAGTTTATGGTTGCACACCATAAAACTACACCTTATCATCCTCAGAAAAATGGAACTATTTGAGGCCTTCAACAAGATTTTGAGCCAAACTTTGAAAAAAATTGTGATGTTGGAAGAAAGGATTGGGATGACAAAGTATCAGCTATTCTTTGGGCATATATAACAACTTACAAGAGATTGAATAAAGTCACACCATTTCAGTTGGTGTTTGGCACAAAATTTATTCTCCCTATAGAATTTATGTTACCTTCTTTGTGCATTGCGGTTGGAGGTCTAGCTAATGAACATGATTTAGAAGAGCATATTGAAAATATGATTCAACTGGATGAGCGCCGAGCCATAGCATGATGGAGTCAGAAGCAAGAAAAGGCCAAGCAGAAGGCATGGCATGACAGAAACATATAGGATATGAAATTTGAGATTGGACAAATGGTACTTCTTTATGACTCAAAGTTCTTGTGCCATCCAGGAAAGCTCAAAGTATATTGGTTAGGGTCGTATGTTATCACTTCTATACTTGAGTCAGGTGCTTGCCGAGTTAGAAGCACGTGATGGAACATAGCTACCTGATTAATTTAATGAGAGTAGGCTAAATCCCTACTATAAATAAGTCTTATTGGTGTTTGTAATAAGGTAGTATTGTCATTTAGTTTAGGTTTTCAATTTTGTATTTCCTTCATTGTTGCTCCGCTTTGTCAATTTAGTTGTTGTTTTTGTGTAATAAGCGCGCTTGCACATGTGAAGCTAATTTGCGTATGAAGAATTTTTATGCATAGATGACTACACATACTTTTCATGTGGGTTGGTTGTAGTTATCCAAGAAAAAGACTATGGGAATTGAAAGGTGAAAGGAATAAGCTGCTATGGGTGTGCTTTAAGTAAAAAAAAAGATTGCTTTTCAAAAGTGACCAAGGATGGAGATGAATGAAAGAACAATATAATGCGAGGTAAGTGGAGGCCATGAAAACTACTAGGGGAAGGTATAGTGATGAGGTACTCATGTGCATGAGCACACGCAGAAGAGAAGTTTGTGATCAAAGGGTAGGAAGGCGTCTTTAGAAGGTTATAGGTTTGGGTGCGAAGATGTACTTGTGCGGAACGAATGGATTTGGTCAATGAATGAGGGGATATTTGGTAGGTGAAGGAGTAATAAATGCATCAAAATTTGGAAAATTTATATAAGGATGGGAGGATTCATTTTTTGTTGACTAAGAAGTATTTGAAGAAAGATCCAAGTGCGAAGAGCCGAGTGATCAAGTTAAGGTGTGAAGGGTGTGAAACCAAGCGTGACAACCAGATCTGTGTGACAAGAAGCTTGTGTCCCCGGTGGTGAAGGGTTTGAGTGAAGTAGGGAGACAGAAAAGAGTTAGGTTACAAATTTTCCACCTAGGGCATAATTGAATCGAGCTAGGGTTTGATTTGAAAAGTTGCTAGAATTGAAGAGGAGACATTTACAAGGTAAAAATGGCACCGAAGAAGGCATCTACAACAACAAAGTAAAAGGAAAGAAGAAGGTAGTCATCGAGGAGGAAGAGATGGCACTTGAAAGCCATTTTTCAGAGATGCAATATCCAGAAGGAGTCATCGTCAGCCAAGAATGGGATTCACCCATCAGAAAGAGAAAAGTAAGTGAATACAATCACAAGACTTCAGAGAACAAGAAGGAGCTCGATTCCTTGCTCACTACTAGAATGAACAAGCGCATGGCAGATGACATGCCAATATATGATGATGCGGGTGAGAAGCTTTTGAAGAGAATTGGGGTCTACCAATTGTATGAGCTTCCATATTTTGGGAAGTATGAGCCCTTGTATCAGTGGCTCATGAGTAGGGTGCATGAAGACTTATTCTACTTTGCAGGACGTAGAGTTAGAATTTCATCTGCGCTTATCTCATCAGTTATAGGTATGAAGGCCACATGAGAAGATATAAAAGGTGATCTTACAGATAAATCCGTGATTGTAAAGACCAAACAAGAGTTGGGGTACCTGAAGGGTATGCACGGAATGGACATAGATAAATTGAAGAACTATCTAGTTGTACAAGCTGCAACACACCTTGTTACCAAGTTGAATGATCAAGAGCGGTGGTCATAGGTAAATACTATGTGGTTACATGTGGTGCGTAAGATGTCAGAAGGGACAATCTACAATGTGCAGGCTATATTGTAGAGCAAATAGTCAAAGAAGTGCACATGAGGGAAGATCAACTTTGGGGTTGTTCTACTATCACTGGTATTTATGGAGATCAAAGTACTAGATGGACCGAAGGAGAAAGTATGGGAATACCCCATGGAGAAAAATTCCCCAACTAAAAGATTCAACAAGTACCTATGCAAGGGGCCATGATAGATGATGTAAAGAAAAGGGTAGAGAAGTGGTATGATAGGCTCCGCACGACATTTGGGGAAGAGTGGCGCATCCCAAAAGACCTACCAATAGTAGTGGTAGGGAAACAAGTTCAATTTGCTATATATCAAGCATTTCTGCATCGCATGCTTCCCAATGAAAGATGGAGTCTGGAGCCCTTGGTGCAAATTTCCTTATGCATTCACTGCAAGGTATTTTCAAGCATCTGTTCATAGATTTATAGACACACCGACTGGTCTTCAATGTAGATAAGGTAGACTGCAACTACCATACATTGAGGAAGAAGTATGTGTATCCCTGGCGAAGTTCTTATACGAGAGAGGATCATTTCAGAAGTATTGAATATCAAGCCAATAAGCTGGATGTAGCATATGCGGGGAAGCATTGGTGTATCTCCAGCTGAAGCCAAAAATAGAGAATAAAAATATGTGGAAGGTGAGTTCGCACTTCCAACACCACCAAAGGGAAAGCATACAATGGAGAACATCCCAGTGCCTAAGCCCACAGAGCCAATTGAAGTGTAGCATAGGGGTAGGAGACATCCTACAAGTAATAGTGAAGTTGAGCATGCCATTACACCACCTCAGCCACAAGAGGGGGATGATGATGACTTGAATGCAGTACAAGGGGAGCACATGTTTAAAAGGGTATTTAGGAGAACAAGGACCGAAGGTGTTACCCCAACCACTATGCATAAATCACCCAGACTCTCCCCAAAAAAGGAGGTGAGGCTGCATAGAGAAGGAGGAAACTGAATTTGAATGAGGAGGTGGAAGAGTCGAGGAAAGCACACCTAATTCTCCTACACTTCTAGAGAACACAGAAGAACATGGTGAGGAATCAAAGGAAAAAGAAGAGGATGAGAAAAGACCAGAGGAGATAGCTACAGAGGATGTTCAAGACATGGAGACACAAGTCCCAAATTTGGAGGCTAAAGTTCCTAAGAAGCAAAGGTCTAGAAGAACAAGTGGAGAGCACATTCCACCAGCCATGGGGTATGTAGAGGATGTAGGAAAAATTGTCTGCACCCGCTTCTAAAGCACTATAACACAAAGGTTTTATTCAATTCGGGAGTTGATGGATGAGGATATGGTGACTGTGCGCACTCGAAAGAAACTATCATGGTCAATGCACACCCACATGGATGAGCTTGAATTTGATGTGTGTGAAGAGTCATGCATTTCAAGATGACTGAAGAAGGCACCTCAAGCTAGACACATGACAAGTAAAGCCCTCTTGTCATGTCCAATGAGCAAGTCAACAATGCATTGGTGAAATTTTCTTCGAGGTGGCTAAAAGAAACATGGACAAAGATTCCATGATCAAGTGTTACACGAGGAGTTGAAGAAAAAGGACACAGAGATAGCACACATAACACAGGAGAGGGAATTCATGTAGAAGAAGAACGGGGTGTTTATAAGCATCGTAGAGGAGATTGGGGACAATGTCATCAAAGCAAGGCCACATTTGGAGGCCAAGGTACCACAGACATTTCCTTCAGCAATACACTATTTGGGAAAGTTGGTGGACTTAGTAATTGAAGATGAAACTTTGTGTATGCAAGCACCAAAACACTCAGTAACAAGATGCCGATCGGGAGAAAGCATCAATGATGAGAAAAATTGCATCTTATGAAGGGATTTTGAAATCATTACAGGAAGTATTGAAGAAAGTAGACCAGGCTTTAAATGTATGCATAGCTCCAAAGGTGCTTATTAACATCAAAACCCTCGAAGAGAATAACGAGGTCTAGAAAGTGATGAAAGATGAGACATTGGGCCATGCGGCGCAAAGAACACAAGAGCTACACAAGACTCAAAGTTGGAAGAGCTTGGAAAGCTAATTGCGTAGAAGATGGACCTTTTAGAAGGTAGAATGACATCAATGTCTAGTGTTGTGTTGGTTCTGCAAAATGAGAAAGGAGAAATTGCGAGGGATGAGTTGGAATCCATTGTTGTGGACATCCCAAAAAAAGTAGAGCAAGCACTCATTGATTGAGGTATTGGAGGTTGAAATAAAGGAGTATCCAGAGTTGATACTGCAAAGTGATATAGAGGAGGTTACCTCATAACCTCATAAAAATTCTTTATTTATCTACATTCTTTCATTCTTATTCTTTCCATTCTTCTATTCTTTCCTTCAATTTTTGGAGATACCCATTGTCGGGATGACAATGAGATTAGTGTGGGGTAATGTTGATCAAATAATACTTGTCAAAGATCACACAAGGAGTCCGCATGGGATAGAAGGCTTGGAACCAAGGGCGTAAAAGGACAGGAAGGACATGCACGTGGAAGGCAAGTTTAGATTTCAGGACTTAGCCAATTTTGAGCATGAAGACCTATTTTTAGAAGATGGCGTGCGGAACACATCAACAAGGTAAATACATGCACGTCATGCATTTTCTATCTTTGGAGAAAGTTTGAAGCATTTTTGCATGGAGACAAGCTGAGAATAGAATTGATACTTCAGTTAACTGCAAGAGGACTATAGATAGCACACTTGCATGTGTGGCTATGCTTATAAATGGTGTGTGGCTATTAATAGCATGCAACCTATTTCTGGAATAGATAAGTAGTGAAGGGAAAGTCCCCACCCTATATATATGATGTTAGGTACATAGTAGATGGATGGTATGAGATGTATGTATGTGTAACAGAGAATATATGCATATGACTGAATCATTGTATCAGTTCCATACGCGCATTGGTATAGATTGACAATACTATAAGGAGCTTCTATATTTACTAATAGATGGAATATATTGGTTGAATCTAAGTGTCATTCTATGTGTAGTTGAATAGTGCATGTTATTAATTCAATCATGATTACTTTTTAAGTTTGTTCTTTCATAGATCTAAGGGTAGCATGCATTGTAGAATGATGGATTAGTTATGAATCTATATGTTTCTTCCTTCATCATGTTAACATCCTCACACAAAGCAACCCTAAAGAGGGACTGGTACCTTTGCCCACTTTAGGTGAGTGCTTAATCTAGGATGAGTTATGTGCCAAAGTGTGACTAGGTTATTATCGGTAAATTCTAGGTCGCATCATTATGTGACAACGTCGTTGCTTCTTGGCTACTTCATTCAGGCGTAGTCCCTTAAGAGCCCTGAGACCAAAAAAATGTTCAACTTTGACGGGTAATTACGTAAAATCTGTGGCACCTAGAGATGTATCATCTAATCCTACACCTCGGTTTAGGGACCCACTACAATAGCTTGTCTCGGTTTTTTCCTTCTCCAATCGGTGCTCTCGCTGCCCTATTGTTTGTAAATGCATGAAATAGTGTAGTTTGAGCCAGTGTAAGGCTGTCAAACACTATATTTTACAAATGGTGGGTCGTGGCACCAAACCGACAGTGTTGACACATTTAGGTGGCTAGGTGAACACTAGAGGAGGTAGTTTTTGGTGCACGACAACATCATTGCTTAGGGCTAATTCATTTGGGCGTAGTCCCTTAAGAGCCCTGAGACCAAAAAATCATTCAACTTCGATGAGTGACTACACAGACTCCATTGCACCTAAAGATGTCTCGTTTGATCCTACACCTTAGTGTAGGGACCCTCTACAATATTTTTCCTCGGTTTTTTCCTTATCAAATCGGTGCTCTCGGTGCCCTATTGTTTGCAAACGCGTGAAATAGTGCAGTTTGAGCCAGTGTAAGGTGACAAACACTATATTTTGCAAACAATGGGTTGTGTCACCAAACCGAATGTTCCTACATGTTCGGATGGCTAGGTAAACACTAGAGGAGGTGTCGTTTTGGTGCGAGAAATGTTGTTTCTTTCGGGCTACTTCGTTCGGGCGTAGTCCCTTAAGATCCCTGAGACCAAAAAATCATTCAACTTCGACGGGTGACTACTCGGACTCCATGGCACCTAGAGACGTCTCATCTAATCCTACACCTTAGTGTAGGGACCCTCTACAATAGCATGTCTTAGTTTTTTCCTTCTCCAATTAGTGCTCTCGCTGCCCTATTGTTTGCAAACGCGTGAAATAGTGCAGTTTGAGCCAGTGTAAGGCTATCAAATGCTATATTTTGCAAATGATGGGTCGTGGCACCAAACCAACCGTGCCAAAACATTTGGGTGGCTAGGCGAACACTAGAGGAGATGTTTTTTTCGGTGCGCGACAACGTCGTTGCTTCCGGGCTACTTCATCCGGGCGTAATCCCTTAAGAGCCTTGAGACCAAAAAACCATTCATCTTTGATGGGTGACTTTTCCGACTCTGTGGCACCTAGAGACGTCTCATCCAATCCTACACTTTGGTGTAGGGACCCTCTATAATATCTTGTCTCAGTTTTTTCCTTCTCCAATCGGTGCTCTCATTGCCCTATTGTTTGCAAATGTGTGAAATAGTGCAGTTTAAGCCAGTGTAAGGCTGTCAAACGCTATATTTTACAAATGGTGGGTCTGTGGCACCAAAATGAATGTGCCAACACATCTGAGTGGCCAGGTGAATGCTAGAGGATGCATCATTTTGGTGTGCGAAAATGTCATTGCTTCCGGGCTACTTTGTTCGGGCATAGTCCCTTAAGAGCCCAGAGACCAAAAAATCGTTAAACTTTGATGGATGACTACTCGGACTCTATGGCACTTAGAGACGTCTCATCAGATCCTACACCTTGGTGTAGGGACCCTCTACAATAGCATGTCTCAGCTTTTTTCCTTCTCTGATTGGTGCTCTCGCTTCCCTATTGTTTGGAAATGTGCAAAATAGTGCGATTTAAGCCATTATAAGGCTATCAAATGTTATATTTTAAAAACGGTGGGTCATGGCACCAAACCGACTGTGCACATGCATAGATATGGTGTTGTAAATACTTAGGAGGCATCGTTTCAGTTCTCTAAGCTCCATGTGCTTCTAGACTACCTCCTCCAGAGCCAAGAACCCCCTCCAGGTACATAAATCATTGTTAATTGCTTCTCTTTTCTTGTAAAACAATGAAAGCTTCTCTTAGCTTCAAGAATTTACAATTCTCTACTAACAGTGCTAACCACATGAAGGTGGAAGCTTTTCTAGCACCACTAACCTACACATAAAAGTGTTAGTCAAAGAAATTTAAGTTTCAAATCAAAACCATACTAGATATATACAAAATACAAAAATTTAATAAAATATCTGAACTTGAATCTATCTAACTAACAAATTTCTATATACTAAAGAAATTATATCAAATAAATTATATATACCAGACATGAGCATTGTAAATTCATTCCAATGAACCATCAGGATCAGATATACTCTTAATAGCAGACAAGATTGTTTCATGATCGACTCTCGAACCTTTCAAATAATCTTGTTATCGAGGCCTTCCTCGATATCTATACAGCTGAATATTTGTCGTTAGAAATAGATGTGAATATAAGAGTATTTTCTTGTGTGTCTCAAAGTTTTCAAACACCCAAATATAAGATTTCTTTAATGGATACCATCGAAGCCAAGTTCCAGTAATTACCACTGACCCGTAGGGTACTCAATATCTTCGCCATCTATAACAGGAGAAGTCAACTTCTTTCTTTCCTCAATGCAACAACATAAGAAATAGTCTGTTCCTTCTTCATTGTCTTTTGTCGCAATAACTACAAACACATGTCCTACAAAAAACAAAGGTTTCAACTCATATTTAATATTAAAATTTCAATGGACATAACTCAATACAAAAATTGTAAATAACCATAAATACCTTATCACACCAAAATTGAAATTTCATCAAAGTCCTTAGATGTTGCAACTTCATCTATAGAAACAAGTTGTAATGCTTGTGGAGGTTGATAACTAGGAAGCGGAGTTAGAGGCCTATAAATCCATCCATCCACCCATTCTTTTGAATCACACTCAACAGTGACAAACTTGATACAAGATGCACAAAAATATGTCAACTTTCTTGTCCATGTGTCCCACGAAGTAGCGTCTGAGCTACAAAATGAGTGCATATCACTGGACCCAGTGAGAGTCATATAATCCTCGTAGTTAGAAATTTTTTGTTTCTCTATCAACCAAAAATATCTGTGAACTGTGGAATTTTCTTGAGAACCTCAGGCCATGTTGTCAATAAACCATTCCACTATACTCTTTACATCTTTCAATTTAGCACCATCTTTGTACTTCGGCTCTTCTCTTGCAAGAGCTCTTTTCACACATTCCCCTGCATTGTCATGTTCTCCTTTTCCATGTCTAGCCTCAGTGAAACTCCAAATATGTTACACACCCATCTTGACGTGCATCCTTCTCATCCAATAAAACATTCATGCATTCTTAAACTAAGACGTGTAATTATTTGACCATATATAATGTTGTTTGAAGTGGATGTCCCTATCAGACAAGTTTCCATAAAATAACTAGAAACACCCTTACACAAATTCAGTAGAATGAGTACGATCATCATTGATATAAAAGTGGTACTCTCTTAAAAAAATTCAATCATTCTCTGTACTATCAGGAGAATGTATAAATGCTATATGCACAAAAATGACAACTTGTACTGAGTTGTAATATTGCGATTGAACCTCCATTTGTGGTTGCAATGTGTAATTATCTATAAAATCGACCACTGAAACAATAGTACCAATAGGAAATGTGTCCTTGCATATCTTGAACTGTTCATCCAACCATCAAGCTCTGTGTGTATGCCTAGCATACTCATAAACAATTTCATCCTTAAATTTTCTCATAAATTGAAAAACAGGCATATGTTTTGTAACTAGCTCACACCATTTAGACTCTTTTCCATCTTTCAATTGGTATGCAACTGATTTATATTTATCAAACTCAACTAAATTATGTCCTATTGCACCTTCAATTTTCTCATGGATGCAACTTTCCAATTTAGGTAATCCACCGCATGTACCACAACTTCCATCTAAACAATCCTGACTATAAAAAAATTGTCCAACTTCTTTTTCACAAAATATCATAGGAATGAAATCCTGGAAGATATTGGTGGAACTTGAACACCACATTCCAATAACATAGTTTTAGAATGAAAATTAGAACGAATACGTAAAAAATTAAAATAATGCATTGCAAATTCAACATGTTGCCTATAACAACAAGTGGTGCAAGTGTGGTTGATTTTTACATAGAATGGTTTCAACATTTCAAAAAAACATTGACTAATTTTAATTTCTAGATGCTCTTGTTCAAACTTATGAAAAAAATGAGTTTGAGTCATATCTAAGAAATGCTTTGGATGTGGTTCATGATTAGTAGAACCAACTCTACATTTTACAACATCTCTTGTATTAGGTGAAAATCTAGTGTTATCATGCCAAAATTGAATAACAACTTCTCTATAAGCATCAGAAATATCTTTGTCATTAAGCAAAGTGCTCTAGCAAAAATGCCTAAAAATCGGTGTTATTGAGTGATTGAAGGATATTACGTCTTTCAATTGCTTTCATTAGAGTTTTTTGATTAAATTGTGACATTCAAATTGTTTGCGTAATCAAGTACACAACACACAATATTACTATCCCTAGTGCGTCTCTTGACACCAACAATGTGATATGTATCATAAAGGTTTTTAACAATTGTAGAGGTTTGACCACGTATATTAGATGTTTTCAATCCTAAGGTGTTTAATGTAAGTCTCATTTTAATCAATTTCATCAAACTCACTAATAGCTGACATATTTGGGAATCATTTAAAATTTCAAATTGATTATCCCAAATTTCAAAGTGGCTTTTCTTTTGATTTTCCATTCGAAATTTTTTCAAACATTGGTTTCAAAATGTTTTCATCAATTTCAATAAAATAATTAGGTTTCTTATGGAAAATCCTAGGTGTTTTTGGTAAATTTTGCTTGTCTCTGATTTCAACTTGAATTTCCTTATTCACATTTTCATTGTCTCCTTCAATTTCAACATTTGCTACATCACGAGTATTTAATTCTTTTTCAACATTGACAATAAAAACATATTTATCACAAGTATTTAATTCAACTTCAACATTGATAAGTAGAAACATTACCTGGTTCCTCATTGCTTACGATAGTAGGGGTTGAAGATGAACCTCTTCTTGATTCATGAAGATTCCGCATTTGCTCAACATTTTGAAATTTATTTGCCTCTAATTCGTTTGGTGTTTTTTTACTTAATGACTTCCTTTTTGACTTTGTTTCTTGTCTCCCATGATGTTTTGCTTCCAGTGATAAGAAAAACATGCAGAAAATGACAAAAATTCTTAGTAATTCATACGGTAAATTAAAACAGTAAAAAATCACATGGTAATCACATTGGGATGTGTGTAAATATGATTTAAGAACCACATTTGTGCTTTACAAACCACGCTCACGGTTTATAAAGCGTAATCATGGTTCTTGTTATAAAACCACGACCGCGGTTTATAAACCATGATCACGGGTCTATCTGTATCATCAAATCCGAACCTAAGGCTCGAAAAATATTTTTTTTTCCCCAACCAAAGCTATGGAAGGTCATTATGAAGTGTAAAAGGTTAAAAACTTAAAATTTACTCTTCCACATACTTGAACCATGATGAAAAACTAAAAACATTTCACAAAAATGGTGCCATCGTGTAAGGGAAAATGTTAGCTTCGTAGAAATATTGATTTTAAAGTGAATAGAATAAGATAAATATCATTTTATAATTTTTTACCGACAATAGGTCTTTAAGAATTTTTTTCCCGCGAATGCTCATGTCTACGTTTAAGACTCGCAACTTTTGTTTTTCTTATCAAAATGTGATAAACATTATACCATCCCAAGCATAGAGAAATTCTATACACGTTAAAAAAATATATATTTGATTTCAATATTTGTTGATATAGTTATGGCGTGCAAATAGAAAGCGCTCCGTTTTCTAAATCTTTTGAGACCACTTTCATGGAAAAAATCATTAAAAAAAATACTGCTTGAAAAAATACAAAATAAAATCCATCCCAAGATAGACAACTACATCTAACTTTTCACCAAATAAAAAAACAAGATTTGGTCATCCAAATCGAGGGCAAACAGACTACAATCTTATAGGTTTAAAAAAAAAAAACCCAAGTCATATAATTTTAAGTGTTTAATATAGCTAAACTTGTCCGTTTTTTAAAAAATTAGGAGTTTAGAAACTAGATTCGGATGCTATGATTCATATTTATATAATTTTTTCTAATTTTGAGTGCGCGTATTTCTAATAATCCCTACAAGTTGAGATTTCACTATTTTTTTACAATATGGCGTCCACTTATGACCCCTTTTTTGTCCACCAACTTGCTGCACTTACCCTATCCTATTCTATATTATGAAGAAGAGAAAGATGATATTCTATTATACCATTCTTAGCTTGCATACATTTTTGGTAAACCCAACATGAATCTTACTCTACCGCTTGAGTGGTTATATTCACATTTACTTTTCTTTCATATTGTATCTTCACATTGGCCTCACTAGATATTGGTGAACTTGATGTGAATCTTACTCTACCCTCCGAGTGAGTCTTATTCACATTAATGTTAATCTCAAAATATTCATAAAAATATCATTACAATCATATTATGATCACACCTTCCCTACTAAGGATTTTAAAAGTGAACCTCAACCTATTTAGATTTTATATGGGTTGCTCTATCTTCCTCACATATCCACCATTGAAAAACCACTATTGATTGTGCACTTTCTCATAATCAAAACCATGAAATGTGATTTGATCTAAGGGGATGAATATATCCCAAAATTATCTTGATATTTCAGATACGAGAGATATAGTCATTCCTTATAAGGATGGACCTTATATCCAAGTTACTCAAATTGAGATTCCCACGGAATTGCCCTCACATAAAATCACCATGAATCCTTTATTCCAATCACCTAATTCTCTCTTTAACAATTTCTTTGAAAATCCCTCTTTTAGTCTTGGAAGTCCTACAAATCCTCCTCCTAATCCTTAAAGTGTTTGGGAAAATGCTTCTAATCTAGTAAATACACCTTCAAATCCAATCAATAACACCACAATTCCCTTTCCTTCCTTTAACAAAACCTACCCAATTGGAAATCATTTGATTTTCGCAATGGTTAAAGTGTTTGGGAAAATGAATCATTTGCAATAAACAACTATCAAAACATTGCCCAAATTTAAAACCAAATTTACAAATGGAATATTGACTACCACAAGTCATTATAGGATTGGAGAAGAAGACCCACCTGTTTCACTCCCTTTGATGACATTGAATCCATTCTTTATTCATGATCGAGATATTTGAATTGATACTATCATGACTATTTGATTCAAATAATTATGATTGTGTCATCATGTAGTGATTAGTTGCTAACTTGTTCTTAGCAAGATGACGTGAGGCATACGATGCCAATTTAATATTTTTTCATTATTGTTTTGTTTAGTAATGTTGTTATAGATGTTATTGAGATGAGATTTAGATGGATTATATCTTGATATATTATGGATGATTATCATTTTGGTTATTTATATAATTATGGATAGAATTTGATTAATTAATCTGAATGGTTTAGCTTGAAGTGGATTTGATTATTTAGATGTATGTAGTATCGTTTCACTTGGTTTATTGTATCTAGTAGGCATGATGAGATGTGAGTCAAGTGTGGAGGTTACAAGTTCACCACAGGAGAATGTGGGAGTCAAGGTTTACATCTCAAAGATTGCACGGGGAATTGGATTAGAGGATGCAAAAGGGACAAATCCTCACCTCTTGTTGGATCGGTTTTGTCTTGATTGCCTATGAATTTGATGGAAATGAGAAATACATCACCCTTTTTTAGTTGTGTTTTTTGGTTACGTCACCTTGGTTTGTGGTCTTCTTAGTTTCATTTTGGTATTGATTATTTTAATCTCTTGTTTAAATCCATTTTATGGTTTAATGATTCCTACTTGTATTAGTGATGATTTTTCTAGTTAATCTTGTTTAAGGAGGTGTGATACCATGTGGTCCTAACCATGGGTTAGGTGGGCCTCACCACCTCACATAAAGTCACCCTCACAAAGTGTGACACTTTTCCCAAACCCGAATTTAGGCTAAAAGTGGAATTTGTAAGAGGTGTTTTACTTGTTGGGGTCTCATTTACACTAAAATGGATCTCATGGACCATACTTGTGGTTAGATGGAAAATTTCAAGGTTTAAATGGGATTTTCCATCTAATTTAAGCCTCTCTTTTCCATATCCTAATTAAGGAACCTTTTATGGGTCACTTTGGAATTTGGATGATGGAGACTTGGGGTGCCTTGTTTTGAGAAGGAGATGGGTGACACATGTAACCATCTCATTGGTTTGAATATTTTATATTCTCCTTCTTATTCCTCCATTTTGGATGGTGTAAGGACTTCTCACCTCATTTTTGCACTTATAGTTTTGGGGAGAGCTTGAAAGAGAAAGGAGCTTGGAAGGATTGGCTTGCATTTGGAGTTGGATTTATTTGGTCTGTGAGGTAGGCCACATAGCTCTTGGTATTATTTTATGTTGACAAATAAATTTATGGTTTTTTTTTCTTATCTTGGATTTAGGATTGTATGTTGTGTTGGTTTGAGTGTTTGGGAATTTGGAAGACATAAGGAGTTTTGGGGTTTTTGTTTTCTCATAATTTGTGAATTCTATTGTTTCAAAAATAAAAAGACATGTGAATTTAATGGGCCTCTTTCCTCTCTTCCCCCTCACGAGAAGCTTAGAGCTTCTTATTGGTGTTTGATTTTGGTTTGGTATTTGTTGGTGTTATGAAATCCTCTCATTATTCCCATACCTTGTGCATCTTGGAGATATGAAACCTCTCTCTACAATGGGCTTGGAGGGAGGCTAATATGTCCTCCATTTTTGAAGATGGCATGTAAGGATGCTAATTGGTTGGGTGGATAACCAAGCCACCTCTTTTGTGTTTGGAAATTTACCTTTTTGGTGATGGAGTATGATCCTTGGAGCCTTGCGTGGGGTGTTCATTGCTTAAAGATATTGAACTTTCAAAAAAAAATTCTTCATGTTGTTCCCACCTAGTGGGAGGCTTTTCCTCTTGCATTTTAATATTTGTATGGATTTTTGTTGGGTTGTAAGACGAGAGAAATGTAAACTAGTATTGTATTAGAGTAAAGATGGAGTTGTTATTGCTCTAATATTGGTAATTTTATGGCGATCTTGTCATTTACAAATAAATAAAAGAGATTTATTGTTTCCTTGTTATACCCAAATTGTAATCAAATAAAGATCTCGTTCTTATTCTTGTAATCACATGTTTAAAGAGGGAAAAATAATTAATCTCTACATAAAGTAGTTATTTCTTACCTTGTTCATTATAAATTATTATACATTTACAAAGAAATTAATAGAAATAACACAGTGACACCATATTTAACGTGGAAAACCCCAACGGAGTAAAAACCATAGAAATATTTTTCCATTAATGAGAAACTTTTAACCAATCCAGTAACTCCTATCCTCACTCCTGCTCCATGTTTTTAACCCAATGTGAATTCAATTCACCTGATTATGGCCCACGACCATATTTAAATAACCCTAAGGGTTATGAATATTAAGTGATGGGGTACACCTCCCCGGTTTATATAAATTGATTTAATTAAAAACCAATTAACCATAAACTCATAGTTTATATTAAATAATTAAGAATATAAATATTTTGAATTATTTAATTATAAACTAAGGTTTATAACAACACTTAATATTATGTTCTAACACTCCCCCTTAATATTAAGTGGGGATCCATATGCCAACATTACCTATTTTTGTACAACAAGATTTACAAATCCATAAACCATTAGTGAAGGTTTAGGCTAGCATATCACTTTTGAAGGAATTATAACACCTTCATCATGCTCAACTTACCTTTTAGTACAAAAGGATTTGGAATCCATAAATCAGAAGTATGATTTAGGCTAAGCATGATTTGTGAGACTACATCCCACCGTTTCTCATGGAAAATTTCTTAAAACCACATCTCTAGGAGCCTTTTATAACACAAGGACCTCCTTTACAAATAGATGCAAGTATATTTTAAACTCTATCAGTTTACATAGATCATAAAATATCTTTTTACAATGCTTTATACTAGAGCAAAAGTATAGAGAAGAATGAGTCATCAACCGACCGAGCCATTAGGAGGTGACATTGCCATGCACACTCCCCTCAATGGAAACTCTGAAAGGCCAAACATTACTTGCAGTATTTTACAACACACAATGGATCGTAAACATATCTACAATCTAATCTTCATTCTTGCAGTACTGGATATCTCTATCAGCACAAAGAACCTTCTCTCAGATAACATGCATATGAGCTTCTATATGCTTTGTTATACGATGTTGAATTAGATTCTTTAGAAAGAGAAATAAAACTCTATTCATCACACAGAAGAGGAATACTTTATTCTTCCATGTGTATCTCTTTCAACAACCACTTCATCCACATGGCTTCTTTTTTTACTTCTATGGCATTTATCTACTCTACCTTAGTAGAAGAATTGATATTTGTTGGTTACTTTTGTTGTTCTAAGTAATGACACTTGTAGCAAAAAAATTGAACACAAATCCAAATGTATATTTAATATCCAACACAACATCGCATAGTTAGAGTCACAATATTCATATAGACATCATAATAAGCATAATAGAGATCATTATTGATTTCACTTTTAACTATCTATAAATCACACATTGATAGGTTAAAAAATAGGATGTATAATAACTAACATGACAATATGCTTAACAACTAACGAGGTTATATTATAAATATGCTAAAATTTTCAACATATTAATCTTGTAAAATATATATTATATGCAATCGGTATCGAATGTCTCCAATACAAACACAAAGGCATCCCGAGGTGTAATTTGATATGCATATAATAACATTTCTAGTAATCACATACTAAATTAAAATTTAGAAATGTGTTATCAACAACATATATATCTTCATGATCTATTTTAAGCCTTTAAAAATGTGAAAAACATTGATAGATAACATATCTAAAAAAATAATGTAGTCATGCAAGAATAATCACTGTTTACACAAAGGTGAGGTTTTGTTCACATAAGGTACTAAACACAAGATCATGGAGCGGGGGTTCGAGGGCGGTAGCCCAAGTTTGGGGAGAATTTATAATTTACTCCTCCTTTGAAATTGAGAAAAATCAACTCTTTGTGAATAAAAAACATGATTATTACAACGATTTGGATGATCAAATTTTGAGAATAAATTAGGTTTTACAAAGGAAAACATTACAAAAAGAGTTTAGAAACACTCCCATGTCAATCGAGTGCAGTGTCGGTCGTATTTCGATGAATTTCCCTTATTCACATCAAAATTTTGACATGTCAAACAAATATTCTAAATATACGATATATTAGTTTGAGAATAATATTGATTTATCGAAATGTGAGTGATTTTTTTAGTTTTACATGATAATGATGACTTAGTCGTCTTGTCGTAATAAATTACTTCATATTAAAAAACTTGTTTTTCTAATATAAACAATACCTATTCGAATAAATTTCCCACTTAAAAGAAATAAATTAAATTAAATCAAAATAATTTGATTAATATATGAGAGAAAAAATATATAATATATTTATAAATAACAATTTTTTTGGGTAGCTTAGCTCCATAAAGAAATGTTAACTAACTTAGCTCCGTATACTCTTTTTCTCTAGAACTACACTTTCCTCTCCTTTGGGAGGGGAATTCTCAAATTTTGTGGGCACGTAAAAGCTAAGAAGGCGCTGGACGGAAGTATGTCCGTCATCGTCGCCTTAATCAACATCATCCATTGAAGAGAGATAAGACATGTCACATATGTGGCTAATCAAAATTCCATCTTTAAACACTAAATGCCGCCTTGGTCTATGGAAAGTAAAGCGAATGCGTATAAAAAAACACGTGGATGGATCTCATTTTTATTAACTAAACCAATTCTATCATGCTTTTGATTAATTTAAGGATTAAATTTATTAGCTCCTTTGATTGATTGAGGATTTAATTGATTAAAAAAATATTTAAGAGATGAATAACAACATATGGAAATATGTGGCATATTTGATGAGTCTTCCTCATACCTTAAAATGTTTAAATACATATGTTAGGTTAAAACATTAAAAAAACATGTTCTCACACTCACTCACACACACACACTTTTATGGTTAGAATAAGTTTGTTTTTATTTTAGTAAAAGTAACCCATTATAAGAGGTCAAACAAATATTTTTTTGGCTTTCGTGTTAAAAGTATATTTAAAAGATATGTTTATTAAAAAACGTACTTATATTATAATTTTTGTTTTTTAAAATATAAGGTGGCCCCATAGGTAGGTTTAAATTTATAAAATAGTTTTAAAATATACTTAGCATAGTGTATATTTTTAACACTAAATGTTAATTAATTTTTAAAACAAATGAATGAGGCCAAGATAAACATGAGTTTTTAACAATAATATAAATTTTTACATGGCCAATAAGAAAATTCATAACCCTAATTCCATGGAGATTTGTATCTTTTTGGGAGACCTTGTGTAACTTTAAATTAACTTGCTTTCACATGGACACACATTACAAACTATACAAATTAATTAAATATTTCAAATCAACTTTACCCTTACCTTTATTAGCACATCGGGGTATAAATGTTTCACTACATAAGCCTTAGGGGTTGTAAGTGTGTCAAATGAGAGAGGGAGATTTAATAGTTTACCGGTTGTAACTACTAAGGGTTCACTAACTACAATTAAATTAATTTAACTTAACTAACCTAGAATCATGATGTACCATATTAGGACCGAGATAATAAATAACAATATAAGAGATTTATCAAATCAAACATTATTAATCAAACATTTACAAAGCAATTAAAAGAAATAACACACTGACACTAGATTTAACGTGGAAAACCCCAATGGGGTAAATAACCAAGGAAAGAATTTTCCATTAATGAGAAACTTTTAACCATCCAAAGAATTCCTATCCTCACTCGTGCGCCATGTTTTTAACCCGATGCAAATTCAATCCACACGATTATGGGCCACAACCATATTTAAATAACCCCACAGGTTATGAATATAAGTGATGGGGTACACCTCTCTCGTTTCTATAAATTGATTTAATTAAAAACCAATTAACCATAAACTTATAGTTTATATTGAATAATTAGGAATATGAATATTCGAATTATTTAATTATAATCAAGGTTTATAACAACACTTAATATTATGTTCTAACATAGATCGTTACGTGGGTTCAAATTTCTTGGTTTATCTTTATGGAATTCTCAATATTTGTAAAGGGTTTTGATATAGGAATGGAAAATATTATCCTTCTTAGGATATGTAATCTTATAGATTATACTATTAAGGAAACTAAGGTGGTTTGCATCTTTTCTAACCTCATTTTATAGATAATATTGTTTGTGTTAAGCCATTCTCGTTTCCATTCACATATGATTCCTCCCTTCAATGGTACATAATTCTCAATATGGTTCTTATCCCCTTTGATGTCATGGAAATATGTGAGGGATCTATAGGATTTTAGTAGATATGATGAAGTTGTAAGATTTTTATTTGGAAATGGGAGAGTTGATATTGTGCTAATGAAAATCCTATTATTTAATCTTTGTTGTAATGGAAGATAGTACTTTTAATGTTCTTTATTGTAATAGTTATAAGCTTATCAAATTTATATAGTATGTCATTCCAAGTGATCTTCAAAAGAATGCATTATTGTTGCTCTTATATAATTATCTTTTATTTGAACTCAAAATAAAATATCTTATCTCTTCTCTCGCTCATCCTATTTACTTGGCTTATAGAAAAACATGGTTTTTAATAATCCCTTATACTTCTCAAAAAGGATTTTAGAACTTTATATACCTAGCTTATGTTTATAATTACATGGTTACGAGATTAAACATTATTTTATTTTGGTCAAGGTGAATTTGACCCTCTTTCCCATGCATTTCTCGGGGCTTTCGGGTATGCCACGTCGCATTCCGGATTATCCAGATGCTTACGCCGGATGGAATGCCCTTAGCAGCTTCGGCTCTCATGTATCCGTAGTTGGGATTCGTCGTTTCTCCGTGGTCGTAACAATCGCTTTGAGCGGTGAAAAGAACACAAGTGCTCCAAGCCCCTGGGCGATCGAGCCAACCACACTGGAATGGATGGTACAAAGCCCTCCAGCTTTTCATACTTTTGAAGAACTTCCAGCTATCAAGGAGACCAGCTCTCTCTAAGCTATCAAGGAGACTAAGCGAATGGATGGGGTGAGACTCTATCTGATATATTCCCGAACCGGGAGAAAGGGAAGAGTGGGCGGGAGAAGGGAGATCGAGGGGCCGATAGAGGATGACACATGAAGTTTAATGGATGATTTCTTATCTCTTATTTCCTATTTAGTAACCAGACCGGGTCCTCGAGGACTCGATTAACCACCAACCCAAACTATCTTATCTTATAGTTCTAGATAAGTCCCCATAAAAGATAATATATATAACCACTAGTGGGAAGGGGGCCTAGTGATCATTGGGGTCCCCTACCCTAATTCTAGAGTATAGAGGGTAGTCATGAACAACTATAGCTCTATAGAGTTGGAGCTAGGTGCCCTAAACCTATAACTTGCCCATCCGGTCATAATTCCTTCCAATCTCCAATCCCCCAAAGATCGATCGGGGCGGTCGGGTCATGGACAGCTATAGCTATATTCTCTAGAGGCGTAGATTTATATATAATAATATATATACATATACATGAGAAGGTATATATTTGTTTATCTACATATGAGTGATCATGTTTTGATTTAATGCATTGTTTTCGTAAACAAAATATAAATTTAGGAGATGAATTATATATATATATATATATATATGTTA